>BJCG01000181.1:0-232308 GCA_005406145.1 Prunus yedoensis
TTACATTCATCTATTGCTCTGATTTACTTTATTGTACTTTAATTCTTGTTTTAAGTTCAATCGCATCTTTTAATTTAATTTGCATCATTATCATTAAAATCTCAAAAAATACTAAATACCCATACGAAACCTAACCATCCTTGACCCCGTGAAAGTGAAAGGACCTAGGCCCAAGAGGAGATTCCTTGCTTGGCCGATCAATCAGCTGGTTAGAAGTCAAAAGCGTGAACATAACAATCTAACTTTTTCCATTCAAGCCAATCAATGACTTGGTGGTGCACGCCTACGCAATCCAAGAGAAGAAGGACCAAAAGTTCCTTCCAACGGCCACCTTGGCATAAAAAGGGCAAATAGATGACCGAAACAGAGCCACACATTGTAATTGAAATCAAGTCCGCTTTGGCTTTGGCTTAGTTAGTTAAAATAACACTATAGCTGGAATTAATACATTAATCGGAGTGAGCTTGGATTAAAATGGATCTGTTATTTCTCTCAACAACAAAAAAAAAAAAACATTAATCGGAGAACTCCGAATTAATTGTTCTGACAAGTAATTAACACTAATATAACTCATATTTATTCCTACTAAACACCCCAAATTAACTCGTAAACTCTTCTCCAAATACCTATGCGTGCATGTACTGGCAATCTTCAACACTTGAACTGAAAGGAGGCATTCAGCTACAACTACTTTTCTCCTAATTTAGATGCTGCAGCTAAATATCAAAGTAAACAAATTAATACCCATCAGTTTGGAGAAAAGAAAAAATGCAATAAGAAAATAATTATAAAACGAAACTAATGATGAGAGAGAAAGAGTACCGTCACGAGCTTATCTATTAAGCATATGCTAGCTTTAGTTACCGCTTGATCAAAGCTACCCTCACATAAAGCCAATTATTTAAACCATTCAAGAACTTCAAGTATGCGTATCTCCATGACCTGTTGAATATCAAAGTGCCACAAACTCCCCAAAATCCAGCAGCAAAGCCAAGCCCATACTGATGTAAAATCCTAGTGTTATAAGCTCATCCTTATCCTCTTGATTGCTCAAGTCAATTTTCTCATTTTGATCGGCACACATCTTTTTAAGCGGAGGTCCACAGAGTTCAGGATTTCCAACATAAACAGAGGGATCAAAGCTTTGGAGCTGAGTGCCTGTTGGTATTTTGCCAGACAAGTTGTTATATGACAAGTCCAAGAAACTAAGACGATCTATCTGAGCAAGGCTTGTCGGAATTCTTCCATCTATCTGGTTTCTTGATAAATCAAGCGAATCCAATGACTGCAAGTTTCCGATCTCTGGAGTTATTTGACCTGTTAACTGGTTTCTCGAAAGGTTTAAAGAAATCAACCCAACAAGATGAGTGATTTCACTTGGAATCTCCCCTGTTAATCTATTGCTTGAGAGATCAATTCTCTTCACAAGGCCCAAAGTGCTTTTGTATGTCTGCATTCTTCCTTTCCATATGAAGCTTGCATCATCGTCATAATTAGTAAGACCAACTGACTTATCACCCCATTGTCTGAAATAAGTATGTGTGCTGGATAGACTTGGATTTCCTTTTTGAGCCAGAGCAGTCAAATTGTTGAGGCATTTGGGTATCCTTCCAGAGATGTTGTTCATAGAGAAATCTATAATTTTAATGTGTGTTAGATGGCATAATTGCGAGGGCATGCTTCCATTGAAGTCATTAGTGGAAAGCATCAGGATAACCAAATTCTTGAAGCTCACACCTAACCATGTAGGTATTGGTCCTGATAATTTATTATCTCCCAGATCAATAACTTCTAAACTTGTGCAGTTCTTCAACGATGAAGGCAATTCTCCAACAAATCGGTTTCTTCTTAATTTCAAAGTTTGCATTTGAAATAAAGAGCCTATTGTCATGGGAATTTTTCCAGAAAAAGCGTTGTTACTCAAATCAAGCATGACTAGAGTTTCCAAATGGCTCCAGCAATCTGGAAGTTCTCCAGCAAAATTGTTGCTTGAAAGATTAAGATATGTTAAACTCATATCTGCACTTGCACATAGGAAAGAAAGCGACCCAGAGATGTTATTATTAGAGAGATCCAGATATGAGGCTTGTGATAGAGTTGAGGGAATTGGACCTTCTATTTGGTTCGAACTCAAATCTAGTCGTAGGTGATATTCAAACTCCACTGTCAAATTTGTAAATATTCCTCTGATTAGGTTATGTGAGAGATTAATAACGTCTGCGTTACGAAAATTACTCCAAAACCAACTTGGAAGGATATCAGAAATTCCAGCATTCGAAATATCAAGCTGGGAAGAATCATTTTGAGTTTGAAGCCATTTTGGGAAAAGAGGACCGACCTTGCAGGACGCCAAATTTATGTAACTCAACTGGAAGGGAGGAACCCAATCAGAATGGAAATTTAAAACTAGTGAGTTAGAGGATAAATCCAAAAATTTAATTCGGAGAGTTTTGAGAAATGCGTTTCTGAAACCACCCCTTTCAAAGAGTTTATGCTGAAATCGATGTACTCTGCAGTTGCGACATTTGCCCAATACTTTCAGGTATTTTTCCACTTAATTGATTGGCATTAAGATACAATTCCTCTAATGAGTTTTGAGCACATCTAGGCAATAGTGGAACAAACTTGGATAATTGTCCACTCAGATGATTTCTTTGAAGCAACAATCTTCGCAAATTACACAGCCTTGCAAAAGAATTTGGATTCGCTCCTTCAATCTGGTTACCGGAGAGATCCAGATACACAAGAGAGCTCATGTTTCCAATGAAATCGGGAATGAAACCGGTTAGATTATTGTAGGAGAGATTTAGATCCACAAGAGAGCTCATGTTTCTAGTGAAATCGGGAATGAAACCAGCTAGATTATTGTTGGAGAGGTCAAGACTAGAAAGGCTTGTACTGTAGTTGGACAACCAAAGAAATATTGACGAAGTGAGATGGTTGTCATAGAGATCAACATTTTTAAGAGATGTAGAAGAATTTGCTTTGTAAAGAGTAGTGGAAAGAATTGGAGTAGGAGGAGGAGGAAGACTACAGTTCACCAATCTCAATTCTACTAGTTTAGGGAGCTTATTAAGTACTGCTTCTGGCCAATAGAAAACAGTACTGAGATTGTTTCCGCTTAGGTCCAAATCCGTTAGAGAAGAAAGAGCAGGGAGCCAATTGAGATTTTCTGCTTGAAGCTGATTATAGGCAAGGTCGAGATGTTGCAATTGCGTGAGGTTTCCAAGCCAATTGAGATTTTCTAGTTGAAGCTGATTATAGCTGAGGTAGAGATGTTGCAATTGCGTGAGGTTTCCAAACGAACTTGGAATTTGACGAACCAAATGACAGGAACTGAGACTGAGGTACCTTAGATTGGTTAGAGAACCAAAGAAATCTGGAAATTGGCTCCCATTGAAATTAATCAATGCAAGGTCCAAAACAGTACTGAGATTGTTTCCGCTTAGGTCCAAATCCGTTAAAGAAGGAGCAGGGAGCCAGTTGAGATTTTCTGCTTGAAGCTGATTATAGCTGAGGTCGAGATGTTGCAATTGCGTGAGGTTTCTAAACGAACTTGGAATTTGACCAACCAAATTACAGGAAGAGAGACTGAGGTACCTTAGATTGGTTAGAGAACCAATGAAATCTGGAAATTGGCTCCCATTGAAATTAATCAATGCAAGGTCCAAAATAGTACTGAGATTGGCTCCGCTTAGGTCCAAATACGTTAAAGAAGAAGGAGTAGGGAGCCAATTTAGATTTTCTACTTGAAGCTGATTGTAGCTGAGGTCGAGATGTTGCAATTGCGTGAGGTTTCTAAACGAAGTTGGAATTGGACCAACCAAATTACAGGAACTGAGACTGAGGTTTCTTAGATTGGTTAGAGAACCAATGAAATCTGGAATTCGACTCCCATTGAAATCAATCCATGTAAGGTCCAAATACGTTAAAGAAGAAAGAGCAGGGAGCCAATTGAGATTTTCTGCTTGAAACAAATTATAGGCGAGGTCGAGATGTTGCAATTGCGTGAGGTTTCGAAACGAACTTGGAATTGGACCAATGAATTGACAGAAACTGAGATTGAGGTACCTTAGATTGGTTAGAGAACCAATGAAATCTGGAATTTGGCTCCCATAAATAATCAATGAAAGGTCCAAATATTGTAAATGATGCAACTCAATCAATTTAGGACTAATCATCTTACCTTGGAAAGAATATTCAAAAATATCATGTTGAATCATCTTACCAAGGAAAGAATATCCAAGATCAAGTTGAATCACATGGCCAGTTTGGTTGCTACAATAGACTCCTTCCCATCTGCAACAATCTTGTTTCTCGGCTTCTGAACCCCAAGTTGAGAGTTGATTGAACTCATCCACCAGGCCACGTTTGAATGCAAGTAGTGCTTGCCTTTCCCTCTCTATGCACCTCACTGTCACTTTAGCATCTCTGAGGCTGTGGCTGTGGCTGTGGTTGTGGCCAACTTCTCCTCCTTTTACGTTTTGTAGGAAAAGGATCAAAAGTGCAAGAAAGAGTTTCAAGCACCTTCCGTCGCCCTTCATGTCAATTGATCAAAAGCACATGCACATGCAAAAACACTGCAAGTATATATTGATATATGCTAGCTTGCATCAGATATATATAGGAAAAAAAGGAAGAAAGCCTTTGCAAAGAAAAACACGGTTTAGCTAAAACAGTGACACACATTCATACAAGACAAAACCATATAAAGGAGTAAATTATCTGCTATATACAATGCATAGTTAATGTTATGGAAATCACACGTCAATCACAATTCTAAGTTATTACAAATAAGAATACAAATCACTTGGTAAAGAAAATTCCTAATACTTTGGATTCGAATTGCTTTGGCCTGTTAATGAAATCCTACTTTCTGACACAAAAAAAAAAAACTTACAGAAACCAATTTAATTATGATGCACGAGCTAAAAAGTAAGATGCAGGAATAACAATTACCGAAACCAAATTAATTACGATGGCATGGATGAAACGAATGATGATCACAATACTTAAATTAATATTCCACTACTTTAATTCTCAACAGCAACAAAATTGATTTTTGTCAATTGTATGCATGTTTTTTTTGTGTTTCCCCATTGTTCGTTCTTTGAAGGGTTTTGCTTCTTATCACCTTGTTATTTTAATTTTAATTTTTTGTTTCTTAATGTTATACTAAGTTTAGGTTTTTTTTTTTTACTTAAGAGCTGAAGGTGGGTCCAACAAAAAATAAGAATCCAAGGTGGCGTCTTGTAACCTATAATGAGGAGAACTCTCTAGTTATAATTTACAAAAAGGAAAAATGAGCTCTTAGATATAGGTCCATTTTCACTTATGTCATCAGAAGTGGACTATACCAAATTTTCTAAAAAGAAGAAGAAAAAAACTATACAACGTACAACTGACTCTTATTCATGTAACTGTGTGGAAAAAGATAATTGAAGAAAAATTTGTCAGTGATCCAAGTAAACAAGTAATAAATCAATGAACATTGGGGAAATTAATGGATGAGATCAAAGACTTGTGATTTAGACTTGATATGTTGACTTGCCTTCGAACGCGTGCTCCAACTAACAAGTATTGATTCAACTTGACTTGGTAAGGTGCCTTCTCGTGGCCACTCAACCATTGACTTTGCATCCCATCCCCTTGGGCGCAAGTTACAAATATCTTCTTGCAAATGTGGACTTGACTTAAGTGAAACAAGTGGAAATATCTCTACCCAACCCAATATTAATATAATACCAATATATTTATTGATACTAATAAATGAAAATTGGGTTTTTATTCAACAACTATAATAAGAGAGCTTTTCAAAACACTTTGGTTATTGACCAAATCTATTTGAAATGCCCTTATAATTTAGGTTAATATTAAATGGGGTCTTACGAATACACACACGAAAGTGGATTATAACAAATTTTCTAAAAAGAAGGGAAAAAAAAAACTATACAATGTACAACTGACTCTTATTGATATCACTACGTGGAAAAAGATAATTGAAGAAAAATTTCAGTGGTCCAAGTAAACAAGTGATAAATCAATGAATATTGGGGAAATTAATGGATGAGATCGAAGACTTGTGATTTAGACTTGGTATGGACCATATGGTGATTTGCCCGTCAATGCAACTATTGACTTAGAATTGATATGGTTATTTGTCTTCCAACGCGTGCCCCAATTGACTTGCAGAGGCAAGACTTGGTAAGGTGCCTTCCCGTGTCCAATCAACTGTTGGCTTTGCATCCCATCCTCCTAGGCACAAGCTACAAATATCTTCTTGCAAATGTGGACTTGACGTAAGTGAAACATATGGAAATATCTCTACCCAACCCAATATTAATATAATACCTGTATATTTATTGATACTAATAAATGAAAATTGAGTTTTTATTCAACAACTATAATAGGAGAGCTCTTCAAAACACTTTGGTTATTGACCAAGTATATTTTGAAATACCCCTATAATTTAGGTTAATATAACATGGGGTCATACAATTACACACAAAAGTGGATTGTACCAAATTTTCTAACAAGAAGAAGAAAAAAAACTATACAACGTACAATCGACTCTTATTCATAAATTTTTAGTGGTCCAAGTAAACAAGTGATAAATCAATGAATATTGGGGAAATTAATGGATGAGATCGAAGACTTGTGATTTAGACTTGGTATGGACCATATGGTGATTTGCCCATCAATGCAACTATTGACTTAGAATTGATATGGTGATTTGTCTTCCAACGCGTGCCCCAATTGACTTGCAGAGGCTTGACTTGGTAAGGTGCCTTCCCGTGTCCAATCAACCGTTGGCTTTGCATCCCATCCTCCTAGGCACAAGCTACAAATATCTTCTTGCAAATGTGGACTTGACGTAAGTGAAACATATGGAAATATCTCTACCCAACCCAATAGTAATATAATACCTGTATATTTATTGATACTAATAAATGAAAATTGAGTTTTATTCAACAACTATAATAGGAGAGCTCTTCAAAACACTTTGGTTATTGACCAAGTATATTTTGAAATGCCCCTATAATTTAGGTTAATATTACATGGGGTCATACAATTACACACAAAAGTGGATTATACCAAATTTTCTAACAAGAAGAAGAAAAAAAACTATACAACGTACAATCAACTCTTATTCATAAATTTTTAGTGGTCCAAGTAAACAAGTGATAAATCAATGAATATTGGGGAAATTAATGGATGAGATCAAAGACTTGTGACTTAGACTTGGTATGGACCATATGGTGATTTGCCCGTCAATGCAACTATTGACTTAGAATTGATATGGTGATTTGTCTTCCAATGCGTGCCCCAATTGACTTGCAGAGGCTTGACTTGGTAAGGTGCCTTCCTGTGTCCAATCAACCATTGGCTTTGCATCCCATCCTCCTAGGCACAAGCTACAAATATCTTCTTGCAAATGTGGACTTGACTAAGTGAAACATATGGAAATATCTCTACCCAACCCAATATTAATATAATACCTATATATTTATTGATACTAATAAATGAAAATTGAGTTTTTATTCAACAACTATAATATGAGAATTTTTCAAAACACTTTGGTTATTGACCAAGTCTATTTTGAAATGCCCCTATAATTTAGGTTAATATTACATGGGGTCTTACGATTACACATGAAAGTTTCTCGTATTATAGTGATGATCACGAAACACTTAGGTATATTTAGTGTTGAATATCTTATCATAGAGTTCGGAGTAGCTTCCTCCATTTTGCATTCGGATTCTTTGATTTGATTTGTTTTGTTGCTCATTAAATGATTAGTATATGAATTACTCAGTCCCGCTCTTCAAAACTCATGTGGTCCGAGGAAATTGTGGTCATCCACTCTTGGAAATGTGGATGGGATTGGTATCCTTGCCTCACCCTCTTTCCAATTCCATCATTGCCCCGTTGAATATTTTATTATAAAGTATAAGATTTCAAGTATTTTAACTTTAAAATTAACTTAGATGGTGCTGCTCGTGGTTATTCTCGTGATTTTGGTAGCCGTTGTATTTGTATGCTACATCGACATATTTGTTATAAAATGTAGGCCTTGCAATTCCAAAACTCTAGACTAGGTACGCTATTTTTATTAACCTAAAAATTATTGTGACCATGTCTACTAAAAAATAATTTACCTATATTCTACATATCTAATACAAGGTAAATTATCTATATAAAAAATACGTAAATATTTATAAAGAAAAAGGTTACATTAATTATGAGAAAATAGGTACATTGTTTCTATATAAAAAAAAAATAGAAACGTTACTATTGAAATTAGTTCTATAAAATAAATAGGTACATTATTTATGAAAAAATAGGCATGTTATTTATAAAAATAAAAATGGGTACCAATTTTACCTATATTTTGTAGGTATAAGAATTTACCGAGATTGTATAGATGAATTAATTATTCATAGTTCTTTTTTTTTTTTTAACTAAGAATTTGTTGAGGCCCAAAAAATCCATGGTTGGGCCCAAATAAATTCCTAGCCCAAAGCAATATATTATTGAGAAAAGACTCGATCCAGAGCACGCAAAATCTGCCATGCACGAGTTATACTTCGCATGCCATGCCAAATAAAAAATCCATCATGCTAGAAACCGGGACTAAAATTATAAAAGGCATTTAGCTCTGCAAATCCATGCTAATTATCTTATCAAGCGTCATAATTGAAAGCATGCCAAGCAACGTGCCATGCCAAGTGGGAAATCGTTATTTCACACCCAATTGCACTGCAAGCTTAAGTGGGCCCAAGCCACTCAAATGCCCGGGGCTTGCTTGAGTGGGTTGTGGTATGGATGGTAACAAGTTATCATGGGGCCCATCGATGGGTCGAGAAATGGAAGTCTCGGGTCGCTTGGGGACCTCGGGACTCAAGCCCATTTTCTTAGGCCCAAACACGGGTAAGCACAGGAAAGGAGATGGATCATTGCCTCAACCAAAATAAGCCCATTAGAATAAACTAGCCAAATAAGCCCATTAACCCAATTAGAATAAACTAACCAAGATAGCCCCATTGCTCCAACTAAGATAGCCCAACCAAAATAAGCCCATTGCCCCAATTAAAATAAGCCAACTAAAAGGCCCAACCCTTGATCAAAATATCCCATCCATTGGATGAATCATGTGGTGGACTTAAAAGGCCTATGAAATTAGAATAAAAGGGCAGCATCAGACCTAGCACTCAATTTGAAAACAAAACCAACGTTGGAAATCTACACATAGGTGGCTGCTGGGAACTAGTTCCAAGTATAAGAATTCAAGAAACCAAGGGATTTTGGCATGCAAGGGAGGATGCCACCCCTTAAACCAACGGGTACAGTCACTTTCTTTCCTTCATCAGACTTGGCCATGGAAAGAGGAAGAAAGAGGAGAAAGAAGATGGGTGAAAAGGGGAAGCTCCCTTCTGAGGCCGCCGCTGGAAGAAGCTTGGAGAACCCAAAATATTTGATTTTGTGGGATTGGGCAGAACTGACCTTGCCACCATGAGGTAAGTCAAGAAGGAAGAGAAGAAAGGAAGAAGAAAGCCTAGCTAAGTTAGGAAGAAACCATTAGGGTTTCTTGAAGAAGAGCAAACCCCAGCAACTATAAATAGGGCCTCATCTACCCAACACAAACAACAACCCACAATCTTCAGAGAGCAAGCTTTCTCTCTCTTGCAAACCCAGCAAATTTTCGTGCTTTGCTAGCCCATTTCCTCCATCTCCCATACTTTGGCAAAATTGCTACAGTTCTGACAGAGACACTGCAGAGCTGCCGGAAGCTACGAAAACCACCAAACACTCTCCTCCTTAGAACCTCTCCCCTCTTCCATTAGACCCTCTGACCTCCATAGGAACCCACAAACTCCCTCTCTTTCCCAAAGTGCTAAACCCATGATAACTTTGCTCTCATGCCACATGCCCCTCATGCCAAGCCTAAAAATTTGTCTGTGAACGTGAAGAAATTATCTGTAAAATCGTTGTTGCTTTGTTGGAGAAGATAACCAAAATACTTCCTAAGGCTTTGCTGCCCTTTCGAAGCATTTTGGGGCTTAATTTCGAACTCAAACAAAGGGGACAACTTCATCAGCCCAGCCCACTTGCTGCCGGAAGGAAAAAGCCCCTACAGAATTAATTACCTTAGTTTGTTTTAATGTACCTAAGAAAATGTAGGTAATTGCGGGAACCTAAAACAAAGAGTATTTGATTTTAAAAAGAGCGGAAAAAGTTACTTAAAATTTCCTAAATCTATGCAAAATTGAAACATCATTAATGTGTTATGTGCATACTGATAACACAAATTAGGGGTATTTTTGGGATCTAAAAAGATTACAATAAATTAGATTTTAAGTTTAATTAGGTAAATTGATGAGTCGAATCCAATCATCAGGTTTTAATTATAAAAATTGAGTTTTATTTATAGAAAAATAAAATGATGGATTGTAGGTAAGACATAATTAGTTTGAAGGGAAAAAGTCATATTGGCTATGAAAGGAAGGTAATATAGTAGTTTAGATTTAGAGTAGTTTGGACTATATCATTGTATTTGTGTACATCTACAAATGTGGGTTAGGCTAATTGGTTAGGACGGTGAGCTTACCCCTTCCACCCAAGTTCAAATCCCTTTCCGTGTAGATTACATTAGTTTAAATTAGTTCAGAGATTATCGCTTGTGTACCCAAGAAAGAAATAATAGCTTTGGTTCTTGTTCCCCTCATTCTATACTTATTCCACTTCTTTTGTTTTTTTTTTTATCTATATAATGTAGGGGAGGGGGAGGGGGAGGGGGGCTTCCAAAGTGTAGATCTTTCACCTTCAGTATGAAGGGTGTGGGTTTGTGTGCTGTAACATTCAGTTTAATTTAAAAAGAAAAAAAAAGTTATAGAACATACCCCAGACTCTTTCTTAGTCAATACCATACATGAAAGTATAATTCGGCCACCAATTCTCATATTATCATTTAGACTGTTCATGATCTGTCTCTTTGTACACATATGTACACATGTCAACTTCAATTTCAGAATCATTCAAAGTAATCACACGCATTATAAATATAATTCACATGCAACTAAAAAAGTGGGCATGAATGATCGACTACATCCATTCAAGCACATATACATATGTGCCCATGAAGAAAAGATGGGTCGTTGAAACATACCAAATGTCATCTAAGATGTCGTTTATTTCTTAGAGCACTTGGGACTTGAAGAGATACGACTCCAACTTTTAACACGATGCTACTTTTTCCAGTTCACTGTATATGACAATTATTTCCATTGTTCAAACCGTGATTGATGAGGACGGGGTAAGCAAGAGAAATGCATATCCATCCTTAGCTTGGAAACGAAGAAAAGGAAGTTTGATTCATTTGTATGCGCTTCCTTTTCAACGCTATATTTTTTGAAAAAAAGGGCAAAGGTCTCGACCCACTAGTGTTTGATTTTTAGCATACCAAATTATGTCATAATATCAACAAAAATGATCGTGATGCCCATCCCAAAGTGTTTAATACTTCCAAGCTATGCCAATTCTCTTTTTGGTTTTTTGAGATAATTGGTGTGTCGGTAACATCTTACGTGGTGTTATAAGAGTGGAGGGAAATGCACAGGGAAACTTGCTTTGCTGTGCTGCCTCACTGGCGGAAGGGTGATCTTTTTGGAGAGCAACAGGCACTCTGTTGGTGCCTTCATTGCTCTTGTGGTTTCTTCCTTTCCTCAACCCATCAAGCTCTCCATGGAGCGCACACACTTGTGCCACTACAAGAAAAAAGGTCAGTAGTGACCAATTTCTCAGTGACTGAACTGAGAATGGTTACAAAAGGTATGCATTTAGTGACTAAATATGTTATATGGTCTCTAAAGTGATTGGGGCATAATTTTTAATTTTTAATGACCAGATTTGGTGATAAATAGTGAATAATTTAAATTTAGTCACTGAAAACAACTTAAATTACATAATTAGTGACCAACATATATTGACACGTGGGCTACTATTTAATTAAATTACACATAGTGACCAATTAACTTTTGTTTAAATGTATTATTCGTTCAAATGACTATTTACTCAAAAGAAGGAACGAAGCGAGCAAATTGAAGGAACGGAGCGAGCGAGCAAACTGAGCTTGCTAGCGAGCTCAAGCTGAGCGACCGTCTTCTTCGTCGAGCGAGCGTCCTCTTCGTCATCTTCTTCGTCTCTGTGGTTTCAATTTCTAGGTTTTCTCCCAATATATGTGAGCTTTCTATTTCTCTGTGGTTTCAATGTTAGTTTTGATTTCATTTGAGTTTGATTTGAGTGCGATTGTGATTGTGATTGTGATTCTCTATTCTCTAATTCCCCAGTTCTCTATTCACTGTTAATTTGAGTTCCACTGTGATATTAATTTTCCTAACTATGATTTTGTTTTGGGTATATTTTGTGTTTATTTATCTTGGAGTCTTCAATTTAGTTCATGGAGGCTTTGATTTGATAAATTAAGGCTTCGAGCTTCCAGAGGCTTCGGTTTACTTGAGGAAAATATTATTGCACTATTCATGTTTGCTTTCAGAGCATAGTCCGTGTACAGAGTATGTAGATTTGAAAACTTATAACTGCGACTAGTCTTTTTGGTTTAGGCTGTGCCCCCTATGTTACCAAAAAAAACCTTGTAACTGCAATGGAAATTCTCAGCTAGTTTTGATGAAATAGGGGGAAGACCCCCAAACCAACAAGTATTCTATTTAAAGGATACAAAATAGAGTACAGAGTCTACATTTTGTCTAGTTTCTTTTAGGTTCACAAAGTCTCCATTTTTTATGTTTCGTGGTTATGATGAAACATACTGGAGTGAAAATAGAGTATAGAGTTAAACTTCTGCTACACTTAGCAAGCCTTTATTTTACCTTTTAATATGATTCGATGCTTATTTGTTTACCATCCTCTCCTTTGGCTCTGTTCTCATTCTAAATCTTATTCCTTATAGCATTATTAGTTAAGTCCATTACAAGATGCTTTTTGAAATCTCCCTTTCTGTAAAATTGCATCTTCTTATTCAATTTTCTGAGTTACTGATAACTTGGAAGTCTAAGACTAAGAGTAAGATAAATAAACAGAGGCTGTTATATTGTGTTGAATTTCATTATTATAATGGTTTGCTTTAGGCGCCTTTGATTATTAGTCATCAAAGTTTACCCCATTAACAGTCCTCCTTAGACTAGTTTGATACATCTACCTGTAAGACCATGAAACCCAGATTTAGACTAATCATACTAGCGGAAAAACACAGTATGAAGCATGTAAAGACTTTGATCCAAAACACAAATCATTTGCATTGGATTGACGCAATGTTAGACTGGGATATTTGCCTTTTCAATCATTTAGGTTTCATCATATGCTTCTTTGGTTTTCAGGTTGCAGCACTTAGTTTTGGTGAAGTCTACAATGCACAATATGTTAAGATGTATAATATATTCATGGTCTAGTTACATGTGCCACTATCAATTTTCTGTATATTATGCCTAATTTAACATAACATTATTCTGGAAGAAAATTACTCATAATCAAAAAGTTTGGAAGAAAATAAAAAGTAAATATTTATTTTAATCAATTGTATTTTGGAAGAAAATTACTCATTATTGAAAAGTTTACAAAGACATAAGTCTTCTTTAAACTACACAGACATAAAATTTACATATTCTCAATGTATATAACTTTGGGCAAATTTTCTGATTTCCTAATTTATTTTTTATTGGAACAAATCAGACTATTCTTCCCTCAAGCTTATGCAAATGGATTTAGCGAGGAACATGTATGTTGTCCTTAATGATTTTAGGCTTTCCTATTGTGTGTATTTAACTGGTTCATATGATGCTGTTTCTTCAGGCATTCATTCAGAACTTGGCACTGTTTCTCACTTCATTTTACAAGGCAAGTTTGTTCTCTTTCAGATGAATATGTTGATAGCCTTGCCTTCACCAGCCGTATTTGGATATGATAGTTCTGCTGTTTGGTTTATTTCGTAACAGGATCTTTAAGCTTGATCGATTGTGTTGTCTATAATTGTTGTTTACTCATCCATAAAAGAGTTTGCGATTATGATTAATCTTCAAGCCTTCAATAAGGATGTTATTAATTGTCTCCTTTTCTTTTTGCAGTCACATATTCGTGTGCTCGAAACCACACAACAGAATATAGCCGCATTGCTGATGGGTCTTGAATATCTAATAAAACATCTCATATGTGGATGGCACTAAAAATTTTAAGGTATGATTAATTATGATGAGCTCTCTAGCACCCACCCGAAGGCCCTATTAGCTCTTTCTCTCTCTCTCTTCCCATTTGAACAGATGAAGTGATAATTTGACTTGGTCCTACATCAAATCATCAATGGCAGAAGCAACAAAGAGGTATGTCACTTGTTTATGCTTTTTTTGCCAAATATGACAATTTCTCTTTTTTGTTTCACTTTCTTTCCTGAATTTTTTGTTGCTTTCTTTTTTCGCTCTTTCAGATTTGCAGTTACAGGTACAAACAAAGGGATTGGATTAGAAACTGTCAAGCAATTGGCCTCCAAAGCAAGGCTATTTGAAGGCCTTGGACTTTCAGGTTAGTTATAAGAAGAAAGAACTTCATATCTTTCAAATTTCTTTTTTCTTTATATTTTCTAGATTTATTTACTTTTTCTAAATAAAACATATAGTGATACAGTTGGGTTCTGCACAGGTGAACAATGCAGGGATTGGTGGAGTCAAACTAGATGCTGATGCTTTTATAGCTACAGAATATTCTGGTGGTGGGGTAAGTCTTGCACTTTTCTTTTTGGTTCCACCACACACATTAAGGTGATGCACTTTGAGAAAGGAAGCTTCTAATGTCGACCATATATGCTTCTGTTTACTTCATCTTGATACTATTAGCATACCTTATGGCTCCTAAAACCATGTTTAGTTTGTCTTTCTATTTGTTAAGATGATGATCCATTATTCTTAGTTTGTCTTTCTTTTTGCTGTTTTGTTTTTTCCATCATTTTTTTGTTTTCTTTGTTGGTAATCTAAAAATCTTGTTTTTCATTTGAAAGTATCTTTTTGTAAATAATTATTCTTTGTTTGATGCAAATCTGATGGATAAATTTCTAGTATATGAGGACAGAAGACAATCTACTAGTGATGAATCTTATGTTATTTGTTTTTGGGAATCAATTGACATTTAGGTTGAACTTAAATATCTAGCATTTTGTTTTTGAGACATCTTCTGAATTTGTTGGAAGAATGTTAGATGTATGGATTGCTTTTGAATGCAATGAATTATTTGATGCTATAAATTTTATCTACAGCACTGTCAAACAAGAGAAATAAATAAATAAATAAATATAAATGGATTTAGGGTATCTCTTTGAAGCATGATTAGAAGCCCATAACAAGTCAAAATCAATCTTTCATATGATCAGAAACAGAGCTTCTCTTTAATACTAAAACACTAACCACAGAAGCATTCGGTGCTAGTTGCTAACTTCAAGTTTATTTCTTTCCTTCCACCAGTAAAAACCCAAAAATTTTCTTACCAGCTGTACATAAAAAGATATTCAAGGGACAATTCTTTTACAGTATTAGGCTGAATCAGTTCCTGCAGTCAACTCAGAGGTCCTTTAGATAAAAAAATATACTTAAGCCTAGAACTAGGAAAATTCTTTTGAAGCTTATGGTGCTCGCTACATCGTCTTTACTTAACTTGTATCTTTGAAAATATATAACATTAAATAGAATTCTATTTATCATCCAGAACAAGGCAAACTTGAGATTCTATTTATCTTGTACTGCAAGTGTGTATGACAAGGGAGTGATAAGTGGAAGTGGAAAATAATAAGACAGAGGAGCAGAAACCAATGAGAGGGTATAAAAGACGAACAACTGAATAAACAAATGGAAACAAAAACCTAACAATTCATAGATAATCAATGGATTAGAAATGAAAGTTGAAGACAGGGTTTAACAAAGCTGAAAAGGACAAAAACACATATAAACTAAAGCAAGCTCAACATTAGAATGACCTGTAAATGGCTCTTTCAATGGGATGCCCAAATGTATGCAACCGGTGAGCTTAACGACCTCATTGGCAAGTCCGGCCATGCGCTTTCTAACTACCGCATTGGCAAGTCGGGCCATGCACTTTCTCAGCTTTATAGAAAACTTCTCAAAGCTTTTCGTCTGGGACAGAGGAGGCTGATTAAGCTGTGGAGGACTTGGCTCCGAAGCAGGTGCAGGAGGAGGAGTAAATCCAACAACAGATTCTTCACTTGTTTCATCTGTCTCATCATTATGAAACATCATCTAGTTGATAGGTGGCATAAGTTGTTTAAGCTGATCCGTAGGATCAATTCGCACGTTAGACGCCATGGCAAACCTAGTGATCAAAGACCCAAAAGGCAGGGAATGAGTGTCGTAGTAGTCGTCTGGGGCTGCAGCCAGGCAGATGGCTCGGAAAATGTAGGCGGGCAGATCAATGGACACATTATTATTCCCAATGGCATAAAGGAGACTTGCTCTATCAAAATGAATTAATCTACTGTCAAGGAGACGTTCTTCAGGGTCGATATCAGCACTCACTATTGTGTTAAGTATTCTGTAAAACTTAGTCAGATTGCGATGGCTTATTAAAATCTTAGATTGATTACAGTAGCAGAAAGTTGGCTGTGATCTTCATTCGCATTCATTAACTTTGCGAGGGCAAAAACTGCAAGTAGAA
Source organism: Prunus yedoensis (assembly GCA_005406145.1). Taxonomy (NCBI): domain Eukaryota; kingdom Viridiplantae; phylum Streptophyta; class Magnoliopsida; order Rosales; family Rosaceae; genus Prunus; species Prunus yedoensis. The sequence continues at coordinate 16,726 of BJCG01000181.1, forward strand.
ACAGAGGCTTCGCTATGATATGCTCATTGCTTAACTACTATCTATTGGCAAAGAATGATTAATCCAGTACCCAAGTAACATTATTAACACAGTCATGAGTTCTCAAAGTTAAGGCACTAATCATATAACAAATTAACAATAATATGATCTAAAATAGGGTATTATCCGTTACCAAGACAAGCAAAACCAGCTGCTGAGGAAGCCAATCCAGCAGCAGTGGGAAAATTGTTGTATGAAGCAATTGTACATTCAACTTTTCCCAATCCTTCTTAGGCTTAGTTTGGGGTTGCTTAACTTTTAAAAGAAGCAGCTTATTTTTTAAGTTCTGAATGAAAAAGTGTTTGGTAAATCAAGATAAGGCTGCTTTTTTTCAAAATTGCTGTGACTCACAGCAGATTTCAGAAGCAGCTCAAGAGTTGCTTCTCAAAACTGCTGCAGGTGGAAGCATGCGGAGCAATTAATGAAACTTTCAAAATACCTATAATACCCCCATTTATTTTAGCAAATGACATATGTTATCCTCACTTTCTATTCTACAGCCACAACCTCCCCGGATCCAAAATGGTTTCGTCTCCCCTCTGCACACAACACACTCGTCTTCTTCCTTCTTCTCACTGCATTTTGGGCTGGGCCAGTTATTGCGAGCCATAAAAGCCGTTGCAAATTCACCAACAATCAGTCTGAATTAAATTGAATTCATGTGTTGATTCGTAAATTTCATTAAATTGAATAAAAATAGGGTAGAAAACCCTAAGATTTGTATTTGGGCAGTGGGTATGGCTTGGTGGATAGAGCGAAAGAGAGGTGGTGGTTGGGTGAGGTTTGTTCTGTGGGGCTGGCGTGGGGGAAGGGGTATGGGTATGGGGATGTGGGGTTGTTGGAGGGGTGGGGATTGGTTTCTAACAGGGAAGGAGAGGAGGGAGGGGGTGAGAGTCTGGTGGTGATGGGGAAAGGGCTGCGAAGAGAAGAAGATGGGAGCTGAGAGTTTTTTTTAATATTTTGGTAGAGACTTTTATTTGTTTTTAGACTATTTTAAATTTTTTAATATTATTTCTCTCATTTTCAATTTATTATTAAAAAAAATTATTAACATTTAATTGCTCATTTTCAACTAATTTTTTATATCCCATGGTTTTTTTGGTCATTATACATACTCAAAGTGCTTTTGTATAAAAGTTTACCAAACAACTTGATTACTCACAGCATTTTTTCAAATATAGTTTACCAAACGCCTAATTAATTTTTTTTCACAGTTGATTATTTTTGCAGTACAGCAGAAGTAATTTTTTTAAAAAGCACAGCAATGCCAAACTAGCCCCTAGTAATCTTGATTCCCTTTTCCTTATCATGAACATCGGTTGAGTTGACCCAAAATTGTATCCACCCCTAAAGAGAGATAATGTAGGCAGTGCAGTTCATAAAATGAAAAATATAAATAATTTTATACAAACTTTAGCATCAAAAAGTAAGTTTTTGGCTTATGTGTGGCTTTCTTCATTTTCATCTCTCATACTTATCTTATTCTTTTTAATAAAAGTACGGATAAAAAGTATGAATGGAAAGATCCAAGATCATTTGCCACTAACAAAAGCATGGATAAAACATCCCCACGCATAATGCATGCTTAATTAAGTTGCTGTTTTTCGTTTTGTTGTTTCTCAATGGGACTTGCCTTTCTCATTTTTAACATTTTGTGTTAGCTTGTTGTATTTCCAGTAATATAAGGGACATGAGACGCAATCAAATGAAGAACACACTCAAGGTACATCAATAAATAAATATAGAAAAGTATCACACACTCGAAAAAAGATTGGGGCTCTTGGAACTTTTTCGACTTTGTTCTCTCTAACTTTATCTCTTTTGTTGCATGATAAGTCATTTAAATAAATAATTTTTTTTTTTACACAAGCAATATTGGAAAAGGTGGGAATCAAATCTAAGACATTGGCTACAAAATTCAGAGTTTCACTTTAGTCCATACAATTCTTGCCATTTACGTTTTGTAATTCAATAGTTATTGTAATTTGAGGGTAAAGTCTTGTTATCTTTTACCGTTAAGAATGGACACTTATTATATTTCGAATGGTAATGTCTCGATATTTTGAACCAAACAAACAATGAAACGGGATAGAAATGTCTTGATATATATATTTGGGATGATAATGTCTCGATATTTTGACATCACTTCTAAAAAAGAAATTAAAAGGAGAAGAATCAAATCTTATTATCCCTAAAAAAAGGCCAATACAAATAATTAAAAATCCTTTCAATAAATTTTTTAATTTTTTTTTTAAAAACCTATATTGTATCAAATAGGTATTCATACTATACAGACTTTTAGCACAAAAAACCTAAATCCTTTTTTGTAAAGTCATCGAAGGAGTTTCCAAGTTTTGAATTACCCAGTAAAAAAATAAGATATAATTTTATGCATTAAAAGACAAACAATAGAAAAGTTATGAACTCAGCAGTTCCATATGTTGTTAGGGGTGAAAAGAACTAGAGATGATTTCCATTTAAGAGAAGGGGAGGAAAATAATCGAACTCTTAGCCAAGTATATAAATAAAGTAGTCTATACTGTATAACGAGTCCAAATTTGAGGACAAAAGTATGGTGTACGTACATGTATAGCATTTTTAATAAGAGAGAGCATGTCTCGTCCACTTGGACTGAACTTTCCAGGGTTGACAAGAGTTTGTAGCAATTTTATATTAAAATTACGTGACCCATTTTGTGTAATATTAGTTCTCTTTTGTGTGTTGTTTTCCTCAGCCCAACAAACCCAGCACCACTTGTTCACCCCCCACTCGCACCCACACCAACCCCATCCCTCTCTCTCTGGCGTCAGCTCGTCGGTGAAACACCAAAAACCCAATTCCTGTAAGAAAAAAGAAAAAGAAGGAAGATTTATTGAGAGTAACAAAGCAACACACAATTCAAATTTCAAATTTCATTATCGAAATAAATAAAAAATAAAGGAAGGAAACTTTTTGAGAGTAACAAAGCAAACATCAATGGAAAATCAAAGCAGCATGATTAGCGGCGACTACAGAACTAGAAAAACAGAGAAGCGTGATTTCAACTTGCGTCAGCTCGTGGTCTGAATGTGTTCGTGATAGCGGCGCACCTGCCTCTTCCCCACCAGAGCACTCTCCCTCTATTCGTCCCCCCCACTCTCTCTCCGTCCCACTCTCCTCCCAGCTCCCCATCCCTATCAATATATACAAATTGTGCTTGGACGGAGGTTTGGGGGGAGAGTACAGGTGAGAGAGTTGTGCTTGGAGGCTCGTTTTCTCGCAGAACGATTAGCAGCCTCGAGGAGCACAGAGCCCAATTGGAGAGAGCGATCGATGAGCTAGGTCTGATCGGCATCGCAGGGCCTGGACTCGAGAAGCCTCTCGAAGGAGAGGTAGATCGCGAAGATGGGGAGGAGGGGGGGGGGGAGGGGGATCAGAGAACTCGAGAAGATGGGATGGGGGAGAAAGGGACGGAGAGAGAGAGAGAGAGAGAGAGAGAGAGGACGAAGAAAGGGAGGGGGATCGGATGGTGCGACTGTGTGTCGGTGAGAGGGGTGGGGAAGGCTATGCGTCTGTTTTTTTTTTTTAATATTATATATTTAGTTTTTGTTTAATTACATGTTATTTTATAATTGGGGATTGATAAGTGGCTGTGTCTCACAATAGACATGTTAGCAGTTAACGTCCGATCAAACGGTGAATTTGGATAGACTTAAATTGAGCAAATTTGAAAATCATGAGGGTAAAATGATGAAATTGAATATGGAGGGATTAGATGAGATGAGAGAGGGTTGAGATGAGAGAATGATGAAAAATAAATTGATGGAGAACCAAAGAGTGAGAGGAAAACTGAAGAAATGAAAACGTTTAGACTTTCATATCCAAAAGAGTTTCGGAATTTCATTATTTTATATAATTATTTTCTAGTTTACATTGTAGGGTATATATAAAAGTCTATTAAAAATAAGAAGAATGCAAGCTATCTTCCCATTTGTGCCTTATTTTTCCACCTTCTTCATTCTCAGCTTACACTATGGTTTAATGAACAAAATTTTGTATGTTCTTGGTCACCCTTCAAAGTTCATCACAACAAAAGGGTTATTTTCAGCCTAAGGTAACATACCAAGAACATACCCTTGGGGCCCTAGTCATTAACAATCAAGTTAAGTGCTCTGTTCAACATTGTCCCAAAGGGTATCTGCACTGGTGGACATTACTTTCCCAACCAATTTGGACTCTAATAAGCCACTATCAAGCTGACAAACAAGTTTATGAAAACTAGGTTCATCTAGGTCTGGCCTATCAAGTTTTTTGCTTGTTTTTGGTTACAAGCGACATTGGGAGGAGGGAATCACATCTAGGACCTCAAGTGTAAGGATAGATGCTCTTAACCGCTTGAGCTACAAGCCCTTGCTAGCCTATCGAGCTTAAGCAGATGGTCAATGCGAGTATTTTGGGTTTGCCTACCAAGTTTTTATTATGGCTCTACAAATGTTTGTAATATCCAAGAGAAAGCAGTGATTGGCCTGCAGGCCTTGATGGAATTGCATATGATGGAGCCTTTATGCTACACAACACTACATATCTGCAAGTAATGGGCAAGAACTTGAACATTTCTACAAATTGAAAAGAGGGAAAATGCTTGTGATTGCTTTTCCAGGAAGACCTTCAATCTTGTACTCCACACACATTTAGCACACATTTTATACATAAATTTTGGTACAAGGCATTTTGCAGCTCACAAGTAAGCCTAATACAATCTTAAAATCCACAAAATAGAGCATTGCAAGCCTGACCAAATACAAAAAGTCTGTTTACAAAAAGGCATCTTCTACCATGTGCCTAGAACAACATGTTGAATTATGAAAGGAAAGAATTGGCCACTCTGCTCCCTGTATATAATCATTGAAGAAAATTGGCATGTCACAAGGCAGTACTAATTGAAAACTTGAAGAGGTATCATAAGGTGATGCACTTGGAAACTACATCAAAGGAGGGAGTATGTGCAAGTAAATTCTGTCCAATTGGCTACACTAGCATTCTTACTGAAACTCATTCAAGGAGGGAGTATGTGCAAGTATATTCTGTCCAATTGGTTCATACTTTTCTTTTTCTCTTTAATTTGGAGTATAAGGATTTACAATTGGGATATTTTAGTTCAAATCTCTCAGTTGAACCACATAATTGAACCCTAGAAGTGTTGGCGAGTAGAGTATATCCTATTCTATTTGGGTTTTATTTTTCCTTTTGTATAGATATTATGTAATTAGGATACCACTTGTTTTCCTTGTCTAACCCTACTAGGGTTTGTAACCTTATTATAAATACCTCCTTTTGGAGAATGAAATATATCTGAAAATATTCTACCCATATTGTTTGACTTGGTATCAGAGCCGACTTTCTGGTAACCTGTGTATTGTGCCCACCCGTGTTCTACTCTGTGCCCTAATTTCTTTTTAGGGTTCTTGTGCTCGTGTTCTACTCTGTGCCCTAATTTCTTTTAGGGTTCTTATGTCTGTGCCTTTGCCGTGTTCCGCTGTGTGCTCTGTCGTGTTTGTGCCTCTACTGTGTTCGTGCATCTGCCTCTACTGTGTTTGTGCCTTGTGCTCTGTCGTGTTCGTGCCTTTACTGCGTGCCTCTACTGTGTTCGTGCATCTGCCTCTACTGTGTTTGTGCCTCTGTTGTCTTCGTGCATCTGCCATATTTGTGTCTGTGCTGTGATCTGTTGTATACTCTGCGTGATTTGTTGAGTTTCTGCTACAATCATGGGTGGTAATTCCATTGTTGGTGCTGCTGGTTCTGCTGGTGCTACTGCTGCTTCTGCAAATTTGCGTGTTTCTGACTCTATTCCAGGTACTGGCTCTAATACTTGGATAATTGACACTGGTGCTTCTGATCATATGACTTATGATGCTAAATTTTTTGATGAGTTGTCTAGTAACACCCGTAACCCATACATAACTAGTGCTAATGGTTTGCCCTCTCCAATTACTGGCGAGGGCACTATTTCTCTCACCCCAACTCTGTCCTTGTCTCGTGCGTTATTAGTTCCCAATATCCATTGTAACTTGTTATCTGTTGGTCGCTTACTTGATACACTTAATGCTTCTGCTACTTTCTATCCTACCCATTGCTCTTTTCAGGATCTCAAGACTCACGAGGTGATTGGGCATGGTAAACGGATAGGGGGGTTGTATTATTTGACATTACCTTCTGCACCAGTTCGTGATCGTGTCGTTAATACTGTTCAACGTTGCAATGTCAAAGACAAACAGCAAATTTGGTTATGGCATCGTCGCTTGGGACACCCGTCATTTGGCTACCTTAAGCGTCTGTTTCCATCTTTATTTCGCTCCTGTGATGAGTCCAGTTTTAAGTGTGAGACATGTGTAATGGCCAAGAGCCACCGTACTGTTTTTCCCTTAAGTAATAATAAAGCTGCTTTGCCTTTTGAGTTAGTACATTCTGATGTCTGGGGTCCTGCTCGTGTGACTTCTAATGGTTTCCGTTGGTTTGTGACGTTTATTGATGACTGCACTCGCTTAACATGGGTGTATTTGATGAAGAATAAACATGATGTTGCCTCTATTCTTCCTGACTTTTGTGCCATGGTGTCTACTCAGTTCCATGCTCGTGTTAAAGTATTTCGCACTGATAATGGCGGTGAATATGTGAATCATACCTTGGCCCAATTCTTTCGTGATCAAGGTATCATTCACCAAACTACCACTCCATTCACACCTCAACAGAATGGTGTGTCTGAAAGGAAGAATCGCCAGTTACTTGAAGTTGCTCGCTCTCTGATGTTGGATATGTCTGTTCCCCATCATCTTTGGGGACATGGTGTCTTGTCTGCCGCCTACTTGATTAACCGCACTCCTAGTCGGGTTCTTGATTTCAAGACTCCACTTGATGTGTTATGTGCTCTTACTCCTCCGGTTTCAGTCTCTAAGTTACCTCCGAAGGTGTTTGGGTGTGTTGCGTATGTTCATGTTTACTCTCATCAAAGAAGTAAACTTGATCCTTGTGCTCTCCGCTGCGTCTTCATCGGTTATTCTACTACTCAGAAGGGTTATAAGTGTTATCACCCGCCTACTCAGAAGGTACATGTCACTTTGGATGTCACATTTCATGAAGAGGTACCCTATTATGTTTCTCCCTCTTCTTCAATTCAGGGGGAGAGGGGGAGTGAATTGAAGAATTTGGAAAATATGGAAATTTTAGGCGAACAGGATGAAAACGACCGGTCGCTCATAGGACACGACCGGTCGCTCGCGTCGAGCTGGGACTACAGTACCGATACGAGCGAAGCGACCGGTTGCAGTGAGGAAGCGACCGGTTGCAGTGAGGAAGCGACCGGTTGCAGTGAGGAAGCGACCGGTCGCGAAGGAAACGACCGGTCCCACATAGGAAGCGACCGGTCGCCCGCGTCGACGAGCGACAACAGTACCGATACGAGTGACGCGACCGGTCGCCAAGAAAGCCACGACCGGTCGCCAGACAAAAATGTTGGTGTTTTCAAGCCTCTCTCAGAAGGAAATAACAGTGATATTGGCGACTCCCATACAGATGAAATTGATAATATACCCCCTTCTGCCCTGCCATTGCCTCAATCAAGTTGTGATAATGAGATACTTTTTAGTGATATACCTACCTATTCTTTGCCCCCACGTACTACCCGTGGGAAACCTAAAATACAATATTCTCCTGATATACATGCCAAGTCTAAATATCCCATTAACCATTATATGTCAACTCATCGTTTATCTAAGTCATATGCATCATATTTGTGTCAATTATCTAGTGTATGTGTGCCAACTAAGTTGCAGGATGCTCTATCTGATCAAAACTGGGTAGATGCAATGCATGTTGAGATGGAAGCCTTGAACAAGAATGCTACTTGGGAGTTAGTTCCTTTACCAAAAGGAAAAAAAGCAGTTGGGTGCAGATGGGTGTTTACTTTGAAGCACAAGGCTGATGGTTCCATTGACCGTTACAAGGCAAGATTGGTAGCAAAAGGGTATACTCAGACATATGGAGTGGATTACACAGAGACTTTTGCTCCAGTAGCTAAGCTCAACACTGTACGCGTGCTCTTATCCTTAGCTGCTAACCGTGACTGGCCGCTGCTACAATTTGATGTCAAAAATGCATTCCTCCATGGTGATCTCAAAGAAGAAATATATATGGATCCTCCGCCGGGTATCCCTGTGACTTCTAAGGAGGGTGTGGTGTGCAAGCTACGGAAATCCTTGTATGGATTAAAGCAGTCTCCAAGAGCGTGGTTTGGAAGGTTTGCTGCATCTATGAAGAAGTTTGGGTATGTGCAAAGTAACTCTGATCATACTTTGTTTCTGAAGCGTCATAAAGGTAAATTGACGGCTTTAATTATTTATGTTGATGATATGATTGTGACTGGAGATGATCATGTAGAGATACAGAGTCTTCAGAAGTATCTGGCTTCTGAGTTCAAGATGAAATCATTGGGTGATTTAAAGTATTTTCTTGGGATTGAAGTTGCCAGATCTAAACATGGTATTTTTCTATCCCAAAGAAAGTATGTTTTGGATTTACTTGCAGAAACTGGAATGTTGGATTGTAAACCGATTGATACCCCTAGTGAGCAGAATCATAAGTTGGGGATATATCCCGATCAAGTTCCGACTGATAAAGAACGTTATCAACGACTTGTGGGGAAGTTGATTTATTTGGCTCATACTCGTCCAGATATTGCTTATGCTGTAAATATAGTAAGTCAGTTTATGCACTCTCCTAGTGTAGATCATATGGGGGCTGTGACTCGTATTTTAAGGTATCTGAAAGTAACTCCTGGCAAGGGGTTAATTTTCTCCAAGTATGGCCATACAAATGTAGAAGGGTATACAGATGCTGACTGGGCAGGTTCAGCCACAGATAGACGTTCGACATCTGGGTATTTTATGTTTGTGGGTGGCAATCTTGTTACGTGGAGGAGCAAGAAACAAAAGGTGGTGTCTAGATCTAGTGCTGAGGCTGAGTATCGGGGAATGGCCCATGGTGTATCTGAGTTACTATGGTTGAGGAGATTGTTGAAAGACCTTGGTTGTGGGCCTAATAAACCCATGGATTTATATTGTGACAATACGGCTGCGATTGCAATTGCTCATAATCCTGTACAACATGACCGTACAAAGCATGTGGAGGTTGATCGAAATTTCATTAAAGAAAAGTTGGATGCAGAGATTGTGTCCTTCCCTTTCATCCGTTCAGAGTATCAGTTAGCTGATGTTCTTACGAAAGCTGTTTCTACAAGTATCTTTCTCAACTCGCTTGACAAGTTGGGCATGCGTGACGTCTTTGCTCCAACTTGAGGGGGAGTGTTGGCGAGTAGAGTATATCCTATTCTATTTGGGTTTTATTTTTCCTTTTGTATAGATATTATGTAATTAGGATACCACTTGTTTTCCTTGTCTAACCCTACTAGGGTTTGTAACCTTATTATAAATACCTCCTTTTGGAGAATGAAATATATATGAAAATATTCTACCCATATTGTTTGACTAGAAGCTCCTTTCAAAACATGAAACAAGAAAACTTGAATGGATTATAAGTTATGTTCTTGAAGCATGTAATTCATAGCTAACAAGTCAAGAAGCTAATTGTAACCAACATAAGACGTTATGCAGTAGTGCTTGGAAGTGTGAGTGTGAATAAGAACAAGGACAAGAACAAGTATATAATGAGAATGATACATGAAAAAGAATAAAAAGATAGATTAGTCATACTACTCTATCAATGATTGATAAAGCAATAATATATATATATACGCTCTTCTATCTACATATGAAGTAGGAATCTTACAGAGTGAAGTATTGGTTTGATATGTTAAATAAAATTAAAACAACAACAAATGCAGAACTAGAAATTAAGTTAGAGAGAGAGAGAGGGAGATGAGAGGGGGAGAGAGAGAGAGAGAGCCATATACCATGACCAGAAGGGATAGCGTATCTCAAACTTTCTTCTTTTCCTGAGAGAAAGTAAATGTTGATAAGTGGCTTTATGACTTTCTTCTTTTATATCCCCTGAGCTATTGGCTCAATTTTTATCAAGAAACTTACCTTCAGATTGACTAATAAGTAAGAGTATCCACTCTGTCTTCTCAATATCAGGAAGAGATTTCAGTAGAGAGAATTCTTCTGGGTTACCACTCAATATTATGCGTACAGCCTTAAAAACTTGCAATCTACTGAGGTTAGGTATCATTGAAACCACTCCAAGGACCTCCTCTCCTTTGAGTTGGAGTTTCATTTGACTTGCCAAAAACTCCTGCAGTAACTTTGACACCTCACCAGCTGCATGTTCCAATGGATCTTTTTTCGTTTTTCTTATATTGTTTTTTCATAGAACCACGATAACTAGACACACAATGATATTAAACACACAAAGGTAACAAGCAGAGAGAAAGCAAACATATGATTCTAATCTATCTGAATTCTGTTTATAACCAGAAAGAGACAAAATGTGATGAAGTTCATACCTCATTGTCACATGAAGTATCGGAGTCGTTCATTTTATTATCTATGTACAATATCAAATACAGATTACAGGGAGATGTGGGTGTAAACTTAATAGATTGCATATAGGAGAACACTACCTTGTTCTGTAGCCATTTGAATGATCTAAGCAGCAACTTGACACACACAGCACAGCAGCAACTTGACACACACAGCACAGCTCCTCAATATCGATTTATGTATACTCTCTCACAGATGGGGTATGAGTTCTCTAGAGTGGGTACTTCGATATGAGCAGGGACTATGTATTTATATGCATCAGTCGGAACTCCTTGCCCATCAAGGAGTCCTCAACCTTTCCTTATCGCATCAGAAATAGGAGTTCTAATCCACTATGAATTAGGAACCTTAGCAGTCTTGGATTTAAACTGAAACACTTATCTCCAAGACTTACAAGTCCAGTTATAATCGAATTCCTTAGTCTCCACATTGGTTTGGAACTCTACGTTGATTAGCAGACCACTTTAGTGAGATTTAAGACATAAAAATCTTACAGTGGGAACATTGTAAAATTTTCCAAAAATAATAAGACCTCTCCATCACTTTATACGTTTTCAAGAACAGAGGCAACTAATTTTCGAAGACAGGAAAATGTGAAAATATGAGCCATTATCGCATTAGTCGACTACTTCATGATTTATCTTTCACACTAAACCTTAAAAGAATACAGATGTAATTGCTTACTATAAGTTCAACTCTGTTACAAAACCTCATAAATCTTTTAATTTACAAATATTAAGATCCTCTTTACATAGTAATGGAACCGTAGTGTTGAAAACAACGTATGCAAAATGCAATTGCCAAGCTAGAAGATATAAATTGCATATTTTCCTCTGTGATTATTATCTGATAATTGCAAGATACTTAGAAGAGTTTAGTCACTAATATATGCTGGAATGATTAATATTGTTTGATGACAGTGTTGATGCTTTATAAACATAATATTATCCAAAAGAAAAAAAGAAAAGAAATTTAAATATTACGATTGATATCGATCATCATCAATTATCCTAACCGAAATAGTAATTTCATACAAATGATAGTTGGTCATGAGCCTCCACAATGGGATTCTTCCATGGACACCATGTTTATGCATGATATATGGTTTCTAAGATGAACGTTTATTTATCATTCTCGAAACATAACATTTTAATTTTTTTTAGCCATATAACATTTCAATACAATGTGGTGTGTATACGATTTTAAGCATAACAATTTCTCAATGAAATGAAGTATTTTATTATTATCTATATCCATAAATACAAAGCAAAAGGCAGAGAATGAAAAAATATTTAAAGAGTGCTGCTATTTCCACCCACCTGTCCTATTTCCCCACTCACCTTATCTTTAAAATTTAAAAACAAATTTATCCATTTGTAAAATGACTTTTAAGGACTTCAGATTTTAAAAAAAACACCTATTCTCCTTCATCCTTGTCAAACCCCAACCCCTCCCTCTCTCCCTCATCCCGACCAAACCCAAATCAAAATTCCAATAAAGCTTCAAAATTTCCAGTTGGGTCCAATCCAATTCCATCAGATTTCTCCTCAGTTTTTGAACCCAAGGGCATAGGCTTTCTGTTCCATTTGCTCAATTTGCTCTTCGTCTTCTTTCTAATTTTGGCATTTCTCTCCGTTATTGTTTTCGTTCGATGGAGAGACGATGAACATTTAGAGCAATTTTCTTTATTTTTTTTAATTTTTAATAATACTTTACAAAGGATCCCATGCGTTTTGATTGACAAAGGTTGAAGGTTTGAAGCATGCTTTGAATAAAAGTAAGGAGAATTTGCTTGAATTAATAATTAAAGGGTATTTTAGGAATAATGGTGGGTGTAAAAATAGGATTACGTTTTTTCAAATTTACATAGTGGGTGTGAAAATAAGGTGGGTGGGGAAATAGGACTGGGGGGTGGAAATAGCAGCACTCATATTTAAAATACTAAAAAATGTCATTGATTAATGCAAACATTAAAAATTGAAATTATTAATTAAATGAGGATAATATGGTAAATTCATACTTTTTCATATTAAAAAAATTAAAATTAAAAGAAAATCAGATAATGGATTCTATTTTTATAGAACACAACTACCCATTATCTTTTTTAATTCTAAAATAAATTTTTTTTTTATAAAAAAAAAGCCTCTCACAGGTGCATAAGCGCATTGAGAGAGGCTAGTGAATATTTAAATTAAAATAACCCAACAAAAAGTAGTAAAAAAATACTGTAGATCAACTCATGTGCCTATATCCTATTTGCTGTTAGAAAAATAAAAATCAAAGATTTAAGAACCACTGAACCACCCCCCTCCAGCAACGATCAGTTTCCTTGATTTTGTTTCATATTTCATTTTTATTCTCTTCCGTTTCTTATTTCCTGGGTTTTAGGGTTTTAGTTGATTTTTTTTTGGCATTCCAAGTTTACTTTAGTATTAGTTGAATTAACTCTCCAGATCCTCCTGGTTTGCAATTTTAGATTTAAATTTCATTTTTTGGTGGGTGAGTTTAAAGTTCTAGAAATTGTTTCTTTATTGTGATAAATTTATCATTCATGAATTTTGAACTTTGTGCTACTGATTAAAAGCATATAGCAATGATCTTCTCATAAATTTTGAAATTTCAGTTGATATGAATTTTTTGTGTTGAATATGAATAGGGCCTGTGCAAATTCATATTATACGGTTTATGCATCTTCTCATAAATTTTGAAATTTCTATTAATATGATTTTTTTTTTTTTTTTTGCATTGAATATAAATAGGACCTCTCACTACACCAAACTTAAGCTTTTACGACTTAAAATTTACGACATGCATAATAAGTGTGTCGTTAATAATCAATATTTACGACATATAAAAAACAAGCCATTGATTAGACTTTTTTTCTCTTTTAACGGCGTGCTATTGCCCACGCCGTTAGTATTTAGACAGCTCTTCAACAAGGTATTGCTTCCTTCTCATGCTATGTTTTCTTGTGTTTATTGTTTGTATATTTGTTATATGCCATGTTTGTATATGATCCGTGTCTATGGCCTTCGTGGGTTTGCTGCTATCTTTTCCATGCTTCGTGGGTCTGCTGCTATATTTTCCATGCTTCGTGGGTCTGTGGCTCGCAACAATTGTTGCTACCTATTGCATGAACAAAACAAGTCTGGTCCAATATATAGAATTCGTATTTCTTCAATGACTTTATAATAGCAGTCAAGAATGACCAGACCAATACAGTAGTTTGATACTCTTATTGACAAATACATGAGTTTCTAGGAAATTAGTATTTTCCAATCCAAAGATTAACCCCCACAGGGATTGCCAACATATGTTAGTATTTTCAGTTCAACAGTAACATATGCTTATTATTGTAACAGACCAACAAGATTGTCTTTTATTTTTATTTCGAGTTGAAGAAAACTGAATATTACACCCGACATACAAATGGATAGAAAGAAAATAGAAAATAGGAATATTACACCCGACATACACATGAAGCTTTTATTTAACTTGTCTTTCTTTGTTATCTTTTTCATTGACTCTTGTAACTTTGAATGTTTGCTTTTATTTATCGTTTTATGTAAGGATGGGCAGAAAATCCAAACTCATTAGTTAGCATCATACAAATAAAAAATCCATATGGTCCTTCCAAATCTTATAAATTCTTATGATATAAATCTTTAAAATCCAATCATAAAAAATCATGAATATAAAAAATCTTTTAAAAAAGTCATTCCAAGTCATTATGTTCCTAATAGTCTTTTAAAATCCATTGGACTTATTTATCCATAAATAGTCTTTTAAAATCTCAATTCAATACACCAAAGGCTTGCAATTCGTGCACGTCGTTAAGCATAAATGTTTTTTTTTAAAGTATTCATGGCGTGTTATGTTTTACGCCGTAATTGTATTATTTATTTTATTTTGGCAACCAGCTAAAAATTTCACGCGGTTTTTTCCCTCTGTTTGTCGTTCCTTCAGACCAAAACCTTCTCGCAGCTCTCATAAAATAATCTCTATCTTCTCTCTCCATCTCCCTCTTTCTCTGACTTCTTCTCTGTCTCCCTCTCTCACAATCTATGGCCTCTCTCTCACTGGAACATTCAAGGGCTTCAACTCCTCATCAACTAGAAGACAACTGCTCGAGGCCAATTGCTTCAAAGTTGAAGGCTCAGTGACAGTTCCCAAGGTGCGATTTTCAAAAGCCCTAACCTCCATGCTTGATACAAAGTTTTCATATCAGTTTAGGATTTATTTGAATTCTAGATGTCCGTAGCTTGCTTTTATTGTGGATTCTATGTGAATGTTTGATTTTATTTGATTGAATCCAAGATTCTACTTGTATTTCTGATTTTATTTGATTGAATGGGTTCTAGTTGTGCGTTAGAATTTAGAAATTTGTATTTTTTTTTAATTTTCAGAGAGTAATTTTGATTATGTGAAAATTTCTCCTCGTGGTTACCGAAAAAGAGAAATTATCCTTCCAACTTATGTCAAAGTGTAATTGTTATCTTCAACTCAAATTTGGGGATTATCGGTAGCTTAAGAATACAACACTTCAACCATAATGTTCCTGGGTAGGCGCTTCAATCATCGGTTTGTATTGGGTGGGCAGGTGTGCTGGAATTTTAGTTCTTGCTTGAAATTTTAATTTGATATCTTATTCGAATTGGGATGTGATGAGTAAATAAGGTATTATGTGTTTGGATACTGAGAAAAGTCTAAGATTAGAGAATCGAAGAGAAAAGTGAATCTGGAACTTTCTGATTTTATTGACTTGAATGAAAATAATTACAAGAATATACTTTTTTTATACAAGAGAGAAACACAACTCTCTCTCAATAACAAACTCTAACATCTAACAGTCAAAGCAATCTAAGCATGACATGTGTCACAATCTGAGCCTTCTTGAGGATCATTTGATTTTTTGTGTGCAGGTTCAGAGTAATTATTCTGAACTTGTGTTAACTGCTGTGATATATTTGTAACTGTATGAACGATTCTGTTAACAAGTTGTTCACTATAGCAATGGACAAAGAATGGGAATATACCGCCGAACTTAGGATCTGGTAAAGAATGGGCTGAATTTGAAATATTGTTGCTTTGGAAAAGTTAGGAAGTTCAAAAGTTGGCAAGGGAGGTTGCTGACATTGTGGTCTTAGTCATATAGATGAGGAAGATGTCAATTCTCTTATATCTGAGCTTGTTATAGCTGTCAATGATAGTCGAGTATTTCATGTTCTGTTATTGACTCCAAGTGTATAACATTGTATGTTAGCTTCTGTTCAACAGGTTTCTTGGGAAGCTTTCTCAAGGGTTTGTGAGTTCAGTTCCCTTGCTTCATATATTAAATTAGTGTGAGTTGGTGTATCTACTTCTAGGGATTAGGAGAGTAGGAAGAAGAATGTGAGAAAATAGTTTAGATTGTTAATGTGGCCAGATTCTTTTGTTCCAAATAAGTTCCATATCTTGTGTATTCTAAATGTTTTCCAGTGAATGGTCTATATTAATCCTAATATGTTATGTTTGTGACCTTGCAGGGAGGAGCAATTCTCTACCTGGATTTTGTTCACCAAAAGCACTTAAGCCATTGCTTCCAGTGTTTCTATCAGAGCTGGAGGACTTGGTATTAATCTTGCTACTGCAGACTTGCTGCTTTTGTTATCTTTCAGTTTGGATAGTCAGATGGTTATGAATGTTTTGTGGATCTGACATATATATTACTGATGCAGCTATGGTTCGAAGACATCTCCAATTGAGTTATAATCTACATTATTTTATTTTCACAATTACTTTCTATTTCTTGTTGTTTCCATTTTTTCTGACACATTATACGCTTTAAGCCTCGACTCTTATGCCCTGCTTTACGTGCACCTCTAACTTTCTGATTAAATCAATTGCTACTTTTATCCATCAACCAATCTTGTATTGGCTTTACATATATTCTGTCCAATAGTTCCTGCCAAGCTTCATTTGCAAGTACTAGTGGTTTCTGAATCTAAGCGAGTTTTATCAAACTTTCTTTCTTCCTATTCCACAGGCAGATGGATTTGCTGCCGTTGAAAGAGTAGCTATAGCCTATAGATGCAAGACCCTGCATGGCCAATCAAGTTCATCACCTTCGACTAGCTGTTGATGGAGGTAATCATTATGTTGATGTTTTGCTGATCCTTGTAAGTATGAATTTGCTTACCCTTTTTTTTTATGGTTGTGTAAGTGGGATATGAGTTAGATAGATGGTCTTTAATTTTGAGTGGATTAAGAATAACAGATTGCTCGGTAATGGTCAACTACTAACAGATTGCTCAGTGATTTTCGAGTGGATTTACTCATGTATTTTCATTATTTTTTCTGGGTGATGTTTCAGCAAGAAGCTGGTTTGCTGAGAGGAAATGATCAACTACTAATCCAAGCACATGGAGTTTAATGCCTTCATTAATCTCATTCTTGTTCGATATCTATTTTATTCTTTAATACTGGGTAGTGATATGTTCTGGTGTAGTGATAGTTTTCAATGAAATGGTTCTTTCTTTCAAGTTTGGTTGCAATACTATTTTTGTTTTGTGAAATTTTGTATCTAGGGAAGTAATAGATGATATAAGTATATTGTAAATATGAAACAGGAGTAGGCAGGAAATTAATAATTTTTTAAAAAAAATTAAAGTTAAACACGGCGTGCACTAAACATCGTAAATGAGAATTAATTACTCTTTTACGGCGCGCAAAGCGTGTCGTAATTGCTTTAACTAAATTACGGCTCACGTTGAACGTCGTCTTAAGTTTTTATTACGACGTTCATGCACGCCGTGATTAAGGAGCACTATTTACGAAGGGGGCTTTTACTGCTTGCGTGTTTCACGTCGTGAATAATAATTCACGACGTGCTTTGTGCGCCGTAATAGATGTGTTCTGGTGTAGTGTCTGCAAGTTCATAATGGCTGCCACTGACGATGGTTTGAAGAAGCTCGAGTACCTTTCCTTGGTTTCCAAGGCCTGTTCAGAGCTCGAAACCCATATAGGGGTTGGGGACAAAGTTCTGGTGGAGTTCATCACTGAGTTGGGACGAAACTGCGAGACGGTGGACGAGTTCGACACCAAATTAAAGAAAAAGGGTGCCGAGATGCCCGATTACTTTGTCCGTACACTCCTCACTATCATGCACGCTATTCTTCCACCAAAGCCAAAGCCGGAGAAGGACTCGAAGAAAGAGAGCGCTTCTGATGGTAGGAAGACCAAGTTTAAGGCTTTGGCCGTCGCCGATAATAAAGATAGAGTCAAGGACATCGAGAAGGAAATTGGGATGGAGACCAAGGAAAAGCGAAACAGAAGCGAAGAACAAGATGAAGAGCAAGAAGAAGATAGCCGTAGTGGTAGCGATAGATATAGGGAAGGAGATAGAGATAGACACAGATGAGGTAGAGATAGAGATGGGAGGGAGGCGAAGGGAAAGGTATGATAGAGATGAGAGGTGTAGAGATACAGATTATAATGATGATGGTGATGATAGGGGAAGGCATACAGATTGATACAATAAGCATAAGAGAGATGGGTATGAAGACGATGGAGATGTTAAGGAAGATGGTGATGATAGGAGAGGTAATAGGGATCAGCGGAATGGCCAGAACCATTTGGATGAGCCCGAATTGTATCAGGTTTATAAGGGCAGGCAAGAGTGATGGACACCGGTTGCTTTGTTCAGTTGAATGTTTTAAGAGGGAAAGAGGACTGGTTCACGTTTCACATGTGGAAACTCGGCGAATTACTAATGCTAAGGATGTGGTGAAGAGGGATCAGGAAGTTTATGTGAAGGTGATTTCAATTTCAGGTCCGAAGTTGAGCCTTTCGATGAGGGATGTTGATCAACATACAAGGAAGGATTTGCTCCCCTTGAAGAAGAGCTCAGAGGATGATGCTCTTAGAACGAACCCATCTTTTTCAAAGGACGAACCTGTGACTAGAACTGGTCTTTCTGGTTAGGATTGTGGAAGAGGATGATGTTGGCCCATCACGGAGGCCATTGAAGAGAATGAGCTCGCCAGAGAAGTGGGAAGCTAAACAGTTGATTGCCTCAGGTGTTTTGGGTGTTACAGAATATCCTATGTATGATGAGGAAACCGATGGGATGCTTTATCAAGAAGAGGGAGCTGAGGAAGAGCTTGAGATTGAGCTCAATGAGGACGAGCCAGCCTTTTTAAATGGACAGAGTAGGTATTCTGTTGATATGTCACCTGTGAAAATCTTTAAGAATCCAGAAGGGTCACTGAGTCCAGCAGCTGCACTTCAGTCCGCACTCATTCAGGAGCGTAGAGAAGTGCATGGGCAGCAGCAAAGAACCATGTTGGATTCTTTCCCAAAGGATCTCAATCGTCCCTGGGAAGATCCAATGCCAAAGACTGGTGAAAGGCATCTTGCACAAGAACTTAGAGGTGTTGGTTTGTCGGCATATGATATGCCTGAGTAGAAGAAGGATGCTTTTGGGAAAACCATCAGTTTTGGGCAGAGGTCAAAACTCTCAATCCATTAACAGAGGCAGAGCTTGCCTATCTACAAGCTGAAGAAAGAATTGATTGCAGTGGTGCATGAGTCAAGAACGTATTGAACCGCTATATGATAGATACCATAAACCTAACTCTTGGCGTCTTGGTAAGCGACGTGCTTGATATGTGTCATCTGCTGCTTTTGGTTTTTCTGTATGGATTCAATGTGAATATCTTGTAATTACTTAAAGCACAAAAGCTAACGAATAATACATCAAACCCACTTAAAGCACAAAAGCTTAAGTACACTAGTAGCCGCATCAACTGACCTAGCTTGAGTTTTCTGAATGCACAGTAAGATTAATATATCAGGCACCATCAAGCCGGAAACTCCTCAACAGTGCATACTAGTTGCAAACCTGAGTTGTCTGCCAGGTCTTGCCTTGAGAAAGCCTGGGAGTCGCCTAGGCTGGCAGAGGTAAACTAGGACTGAAGATCCTGGCTCGAGCTCAGGTTACCAACCAAGCAATCTGAGGGGTTGTGGAAATCTGCGTTCTTTAGTGTAGAAAACTCATCCAGTATGGTACTTGAAACGGAAGTGTCAATAATAGTGCTTACACCACTACCAACATCAACGTTTGGACAACCATAAATCCCACTTTGGTTGTTGCTCTCATCTGACAAATCTCTCACACTGCTTGAGTTAGAAATACAATTAAGGCTACCTGGATCTCGATATGATGAAGTGAGCTGATCCACGTGGGGTAAGAGCCTACAATTATTCAGGCTATTATCACACATTTCCTGACCAATTGAAGTTAGGGAGGAATTATTTGCTTCGGTTAAAACAGTTGAAGAATCTTGCAAATCAAACACAGACAAGACTGGTAAAATATGCATTCATCATTGTCTAGGAATGGAAGCGAACCATTTGTGCTATTGAAATCTGAATGAGGCATATTGGTTTGTTGGGAGTGGTAGAGTAATGATTCCAAAGGCGGCTGCATAGGCCGTGGGCTAGTTTGTAGTTGCACTTTGGTTGGGAAATGTCAGCTGGTTCACAAGGTTGTAGGGACAAACCTGCAGCTAATTTATCTTCGATTCCCTGTCCTGTAGAATTCAACTGGCTTAATTGATCCGCTGAAAAATCAGTATCTAATTTTGTCTTGTCAGTACTATTTCCAACTGGTGTTTGACTTCCAAACTTTGTTAGGTTGTTCAACTTTCCTGGTAGAATTGCATGAGATGTGTTCACGTTTATTGCAGCAGATTGATCCATAGATGATTGGGGAGGGTTTTGATTCGGTAGAGATATACCTTCTGAAAAGACACTAAGATTCTTTTGGTTTAGTTTGGCCTGCACGGTCTTCGTATATGCTATTAAATCTCCATTAGCAGCCGATTGCTGTTGTAGAGCAGCTAAAGTTCCAGCATGATTAACAAGTAGAGGTTTCAGTAGCATATTGACTAGCTGTTCCAAACATAGATTTGAAATCGAGTATGGAAAAGAGTTCCCATTTCCAACCACAGAATAAAAAACTTACCCAAGAATCCAGAGTATAATGGTCGTTTAAGACTCGAAGTCAGAGAAGGAAATATGAAAAGATTTTCAGGAGTCTCAATTTCCCATGAACTAACCCTGTTCTGTTTATCACAACACGTTGGCTCATCCCACTCTACCTATTAATGAAGTGAATGTAGAAGAATCAACCGTTGAACATTCAAAGCAAACAGAAAGACCCTTCATTATAATCAAGATCACTTAGTAAAATCTCTGTTTCCCTCTTTTCAGCCGGATAGGCCAATGGAAGGAGTTTTTGGTCCTTCTTCTCTTGAGATGCGTAGGTGTGCCACCACCAAGCCACCTGATGGTTTGGATGGAAAGATCGTGTGAGTGTGTTTGCGCTCCTGACTTTTAATCAAACAATTGATCGACCAAGCAAGGAACCTCCTCTTGGTCTAGGTTCTTTTTTTCCTTGAGGTCAAGGATGATTGAGCTTTGTATGGCTATTTTTAGGATTTTTGTGATAAGTGCAGCGAATGTAAATGCAATAAACAAAATGACAGAAATCTAAGTGCGAGAAATGTGAATGCGATAAAATAAATTTAAGGGATAAAGACTTGAATTAAACTTGAATGTAAAGACAATTGAAATTAAATTGCAAGAGTGTAAGCTTACAGTAGGAAAACGAAGAACTTGGATGATCTGAAATGCTTGAAAGATAAAATCCTAGACTATGAATTGAAAAGTACAAGATAAAGAGATAGATTTTGTGTGTTGAGTCGGAGGTGCTCTTCGCTTCTTCTGACGACCAATTTATAGAGCTTCTTCCAAATTATAGGGTTTGGCCATTAAATGGCCTCAACTAACTTTCATTGAAAATCCTCCCGATGTTAATGTCTTCCGGAGCTCTAGGTATTAACTACCCGATGTCTTGGAAGTCTTCCCAATATTAGTGCCTTCCGGAGCTCTAGGCGTGAACATCCTGACAATTTGTTTCTCTTACACCCTTGCTCAAACACCTTGGAGAACTCAATCTACCCTTGGTATTTCATGCACTCACTAGCTTCCAGCTACTTCACCTCTCTCTCACAGCTGCACTTTTGGCTCTATCTTAGCTTCGCTATATCTTCGACCAAAGATGAGAACATCTTGAAACAAGTCCTCAAATTAGGCTTCCATGTTTCCTGCAGGTTGTTCTCTCCTTGGCCAATCAAAAGCAATTTAAAACAAAAGCCCTGCATGGAAAAACACCCAAGGAACCCAAAGAGAGAGGTTAAAAACATGTAGAAAAAATAGCACAGCAGAAACTAGACGGCCGGTTGCTTTTCTTCAATTCCTTGTATCTTTTAGTTGAGCAAACTTCCTCCAACAGATCTTTCCATCCATCCAAGGATTTTTCCACTCAACCGTCCGGATTTTTTATCACACAACCGTCCGGATTTTTGGCTTGACGGAGGATTTCTCATGAAGTCGACCGAGAATTTTGCCAAATAATTGGTGGGTGGGTCTTAATAATACCAATCATGTGGCCAACTAATTCAAATCGTGAGGCCTATTCAATATATATAAATATATATATACAATGAATCTAATCATGCAAACTTTAGCCTTCCTTCCATCTTCCCGACACTTTCTCCCCACATATAGTTTTATATTACAAAAGTTGCACCCTCCACTTTGTTGAGCATCTTTCCTTATCTTTTTGTAGAGAAAACCCATGCCTTCTTTCATCAATGGTGTCTGCTCAACTCCAGCTCCAACCTCCCCATAGCTGTAAGCTCCTCCATAGCCAGTTAGTCCATCAACAGGTATGCCAAATTCTTTATCCTATTTAAATTTAGACTAATAACAACAGGCCAATTGATGGCCTTTGAATCATTTTCAGATTTTAATGCATTTTCTTTTTTTTCTCACATATATAGCCATGGTCTGCATATATATATATATAGAAGACTTGATAGGCCAATTGATGGCCTTTGAGCAAATTCCCACGCCATTTATGGTCTGCACATACACACACACATATATATATATATATATATATATATGTATAGCTTAAACAAATGGCAATATGCCAATTAGTGGCCTCTTAGTCACCTTCAGCAAATCCTCACGCCATTCATGGTCTACATATATATATATATAGATATGAATGACAATATTATATTATAGATAGATAGCTGATGTTACTGGGCGAATGGTACTGGGCGTGTGGATGCAGACCACACGATGGCTATACATCATTGATAAATATTGTTTGAGTGCCCCAACTGGAACCATAATTGAAAAAGCCACACCATTGACATTATGTACTGGGATATTTCTGGATATAAAGGCAATCCATTGAGTGCATTTATATAAATGCATTAGTTGAGGCTAACAATCCATTTTATAAGATGCAACTTGATCTAATGTGCCTTCTGCATGAATAGATATGAATAAATATATTGGTGCACCATATTGTTGAGGCTCAATTGTGTATTGTTGAAAGGGGCACCAATATGTATTTATTCATCTCCGATGTACAACAATTAAATAGATGCATTTATATTGTTGAAAGCATTCTTATGGGTTGTAATTAATTGCTGTGAATTTTCAACCACACTCAAACAATCTCAGAGTAGCTTAAGCCACCTAAAGATTCCGCCACTTTGAACCAGGCCATCTCAGTGGATCTAAATCACTAACACCGACTATTGTACCCATATACCTGCAGAGAACATGCAAAAATGTTAACCTCTGGCCACACTTTAAAGCAATGAACATAACATTATCACATTGATAATGAAGATGTTAATGTATCATGCAGAAAATATTGAAACCTGCTGCATTCTACCATCATAGAAAAGATTACGAAAGACCAGACAGATATCTGGAATCATTAGAAGGGTTTACTACACCAATCACTGCTGTTTATTTCATCATGACATGCTGTGGCATGTAATTGATTTACAATGAAATTTGGCCATTACGTTCAAACGCTTGACGAGATTGAGAAAGAGAGTTAGAGAAGTTGCAGGCGATGTGTTCGCACCACTTTGCAAAACCCAAGGGAGGTGTCGTATAGTAGTGTAGCTCGGAAGTTCGAGTGTCGTATCCACAGAGAGCAGTGTAAAGAAAATGACAGAGATGAAAAAAGAACAAGTGTGATTGAGAGGTAGATTTATGCAAGATTTGATTTAGAGAAAATTTAATTGATTAAAACACTAAGGCATTGGGGTTCCACTTTTAACATAAACATGCAACTCTTAATAATTTGATCCACAAAATATTTTTCAATGTAGTTGTTCAAAATAATTAAAGCTCTTTTTAATTTCCTTTAGAAGTATTCTAAGCATAACTTGTACCATTGGCAACAAACTATCAAAAAATAACCTTCATCAAAATTCTATTAATCTTTAGTAATTCTCTTCTCTTTTAAAAGCATGAAAGTTTTTACTACACAATGGGAAAAACATGATTGAACCCATGAAATAGATTATTAAACATTCATCAATTAATTAAAAAGAAAACTACAAATTCCATTTGAACAAAAACTACAAATTCACATTAAAGCTTAAGTTTGGATCAAACTAATAAAAATTACATACTTATATTAAAAGCTTTCTCCCTAGCCTTAGCTAGGGAGTTAGTTCCCCATAAAAACTAAAACATAAATTAAGACTATAAAAGAAGTGGAGGAAGGAGAGAGCTCATAGAGTTTGAGGAGCTTGGTTGTGTTTTCCTTCTACGGCAACACTCTATTTATAGAGAATGGGAATTGCTCATGTTGTAACTTGCTTTGATTAAACTATTATTCCACCTTGCTACAAAGCCAATCAAATATTTCTTCATTTATTTTGTTCATCCACCTTGCCGCCAAGCCCATCCAATTTCTTTTGTTTATGCAATTTCATCTCTTTTATTGGAATACACATCAACATATGTAATCACTTCAATTGGCTTTTATTGTGCTGTAACCACATTCTTCATTTTATAATTCTTCTTTTCTTCAATTGATGCTCCACTTCATGTTTTTTTCTTTCTTACTCTTTTATGTGGGGTGGGTATGAACATAGCCAATGAACCTCAAAGTCTAGCTACAAAGAGATAAACACACAAAATAATATCAAATTAAATAAAATTAGTTACTAACAAATATAATGTAGGGATAATAAATGTGATAATTATGTACTCATCAAATACCCCCAAACCT
Source organism: Prunus yedoensis (assembly GCA_005406145.1). NCBI lineage: Eukaryota > Viridiplantae > Streptophyta > Magnoliopsida > Rosales > Rosaceae > Prunus > Prunus yedoensis. The sequence continues at coordinate 41,458 of BJCG01000181.1, forward strand.
ATAATTTGCTAGTCCTCGAGCAAACTAAAATTTAAAAACTAAGCATAAATGAAAACTAACTAAGCCACTTTCGTAGGGATCTCGATTGCATTTAGCGTATGCAATAAGCCTTTAAACCCCTAGGTTGCCCTAGTGGACGAGTTGTAGTCTCGTGAGGGTTTTCAGGGATGATACCCACAAACATATGAAATTTTAAGTAACTCTCCTGCCAAATCATCATCAAGAATGTTAAAACTCAAAAACCAGAATTCTCAATTCATGAACAAATTTAAAAGAGCGAACACAAATCCAAAATTTTAAGTTCTCCCAGTCTAAAGTCAAAGTCATTTATCACCATTAATAAACTTTTCATTTGCTTTCTTTGGTGTAAAGTGAACTAACACAATTGAGAAGACAAAAATTCAATCATAATCACACCATCCTTGCTCTCTTAGATTTTTTTATTTTTTATTTTTTATAAATAATAAATATATACATGCTATTATGTGGACTGTGCAATGTTTAGCTCCCTTAAGCTTTCTAATTAACCCATGTAGCGAGTGTTAGGCCAATGACTCTCAAACACAAAGGCTTTAAGGCATTAGGTGTTGAAACACCCCGATGAGCTTAATAACTCGAGTTAAAAAGGCTACAAAGCTAAACAAGTCACACATGCTCTTTTTTTTTTTTTTAAGAACTTCACGGTTTGACGCGAACACTCACTACTGATTAGGCAACAGGCCCGGTTACTAAGTGAAAGTTCTTTTTTTTTTTTTTTGAAGACAACAAAGATAAATACAATCAATCTCAAACTCTATCTTCTCAAGTGCATTAGTGTGAGTGTGAATTTTTCAAAGCCTAGCTTATAAATCATTCATTAAGTAGAAATAAATGAAAAAGATTAAAGATTGGATTAGTTATCATATCGCTCAAGTGTTCTCAATTTTAAATTCATGCATGAATATCAAATCTCAATTTAATGCAAGTCTGTTTTGATGACAACAAGCGTGGAGGTTTTTTTTTGTTTTTTGTTTTTTGTTTTTGTTTTTGTTTTTGTTTTTGGTGGAAAATAAAATTTACAAACAAACAAACAAATTGCCAAAAATAAATCCACTTCCCCCCAACTTGAATGAAACATTGTCCTCAATGTTAAAGAATTTAGGCATCAGCAATGTTATAACAAGAAATAAGAGGGTTTAAAGCAATTAAATAAAGAAAAAACAAGAATTTAAAATTACAACACAGTTGTAAAAACATAACAAAACCAAACAAAACAGTAAACCATAACAAACAGTTCTATGCAACTGAAACCCAAACTTCGAAGAAGTCGAACCCATTTGGAACGCCCAAACGAAATGAAAACCCAACCCAAACGAAAACCCAAACACTTCTTTTATTATTATTTATTATTATTATTAAAAATTAAAGAAAACAAAGAAGCGTTATCAGAAGCGCAAGGAACGAGATTTCTGAAAAGAGAGAAGGGGGGCCGGATGTCTCGTTTACTGATAGGTCACGGGCCAAAAGAGGTGAGGGACATGTCAGTGCACAGAGGCCACTTTCACATCCCCAAAGCCAGAATTATTGGTTTCGTAGGAATGTGCGACGACTTTTTCACGTGAAGGTGGTGAAAGGTGAAAATGCAATTAAGGGGGGGTGGAAAACGGGTGCGGCGACATATAGAGATAAGCCGTAAGGGCCGCACAGAACTTAGAACCGCAGCGGCTAGGGTTTAGCAGACTAAGTCTATAAAAAGCTAAAAAGAAATTGTAAAAAAACACAAACTCAGAAACACACAAAAGAGAAAAGAAAGAAAGAAAAGAACAGAAAAGAAAAGAGTGAGAAATCAAATGGCATCTTCCTACCCATTTTCCTTGGATCTCAACCTAGCTCCACCGACTCAGACATGGGGCCAAGCAGCGGCACCAGTATGGGTACCCTACTTTGCCTCCGCAAGGGGGTCTGTGACTATCAATGACTCAATACTCCTGGACAACGATATTGCTATTGGAGTTGGTAGAAATTTAGTGACTCCTAAAGATATACGTGTGTTCGGGACAAGGGATGACAACCGGGTCACGAGTGATGCCTTGGCACTGAGCGTGCAGAGTACAGCATGTGTCGCAAGTTTGGGACATCGCCTACTTGCGAAGTCCCATGAGGTAGAGGTGCTGAAAGGTCAGTTGACGGCGGAGCGAAGTATGGTTGAAGAGTGTCAGACTGATATAAAAAGCTTGAAAAGGGAGATGGCAAGGATAGTGGAGGTGAATCGACACCAGCTATAATTATTGCGTGATGAGAATAAAAGCCTAACAAAGATGGTAGAGTTGTACTCTCGGGACATGCGAAAGCAGCTGGAGGACCTAGACCGACCGGGTAAACTGATCGGTGCATATTTACATATCATTTTGTACCCTTTTAATTTATGATTTGGTTATGTTTTTGAGTTAAACTTGTGCTTTTAATAAGTTTTGTGTTTGGTTCAGTGTAATAAGCTTATGGACTCACTAATTGCATTTTGGAGACAAATTAGCTCAAAACGGTGTCTGCAGATCAGTCAACTTCACGGATTGGACTGTACTTACTCAAGAAGAACCAGATAATGAGCCATACATCATTGGAAAGATACGGAAGTCTAGTTTCTGTATAATTTTACGGTTCATGATTCCGAGTCTTCTAGAGAAAGTTATACATATTTTGGCAACTTAAGGTCAAATTCGGCAGCATCTGCGTTACTGGGCCAAAAATCACATTTGAAGGCCTTCCCGATTTTTCCTTGAGTTGGGCTGCATATTCTTGGAAAGATAAGACAAAGAGCTTCAAGATCCATATTTTTCCAGATTTTTCAGAATGAAGCCACAAGCCCAAAACGAGCCCACAAGCTGGCTGCAATGCATTGTCATGCATGACATATGCATGATGAAGTGTTGTTGATTGTGGGAAAGTTTGGTGAAGCATATTCAATACCTATATTTGAGTGGAATTTTGCAGCAGCCAAATGAGCCAAAAGATGATGAAGTGGGAGTTGCAACACTAAGCCTAAAGACAAGAGGAATTGTTTTCAAATGCAATTGTGTGTTAGGTGAATTAAGTGTTGTAAGTTGGTGAAGTGAGTGTGGTAGGTAAACCTATTGTATGTATAATTCAGATTTTCACTTTCCCTAGGCCTATAGATAGGGAAGTTCTCTAAGCTTGTAATCACACCCCAAGGGGGGGAGCTCTCAAGCACTTCTCTAGAGCTCCCTTCCCTTATCTCCCTCAAATTTTCTTAGTTTCCCTTTGTAGTTCTCAATTGTTGTAATATGATCCTTTTACTAAATATTCAAACACTTCCCAAACACTTCTACATTCTCTTCTCAAAGTCTCCATGTTCTTAAACACTTCTCCCATTCATTCATCAAATTCTCCAAGTCCTCAAACACATGTCTCTTCCCTTCCAAAATCCTCAAAGCTCTCAAACACTTCACAAACACCTTTCTCTCCACTCCCTAAGTTCTCAAATTCTCCAAGTTCACAAACATTCTCCATGTTCTCCAAACACTTTCTCAAACAAATCTCTCTTCCCTTCCAAATCATCAAAGCTCTCAAACACAATTCCCTTTTCTTCCAAAATCCTCAAGTTTCCCAAACACCTTTCTCTTCTCCAAGTTCTCAAATACTTTCTTCTCCCTTCTCAAATTCTCCAAACACTTTCTCAAACAATTCTCTACTTCTACTTTCTTCTCCAAAAAGCCTCCATGTCCTCAAACACTTTTCCCAAACACTTCTCCTTTCTTCCTCAAAGTTCTCTTAGTTTCCTGAAATGTTTTCTTAGTTGTAATTTATTTTTCTTGTAATGTACATTCTTTCTTCTTGTTTTGTTCTTTTGTTTTCATTTTTGTTTTGTGTAGGAAAATTGAATTGGATCATTCAATCACCAATCCCTGTGGAATCGACCTCGCACTTGCGTAGATTTCAGCTGCACCAAATGGATTCAGCTGCATCCTCAACTTGTGATACTCGCAAGTGCACGAGCCGTTGGTAGTTTAGCATATGTAAGTGCGAGGTCGATTCCACAGGGATTGGTGATTGAATGATCCAATTCAATTTTCCTACACAAAACAAAAATGAAAACAAAAGAACAAAACAAGAAGAAAGAATGTACATTACAAGAAAAATAAATTACAACTAAGAAAACATTTCAGGAAACTAAGAGAACTTTGAGGAAGAAAGGAGAAGTGTTTGGGAAAAGTGTTTGAGGACATGGAGGATTTTTGGAGAAGAAAGTAGAAGTAGAGAATTGTTTGAGAAAGTGTTTGGAGAATTTGAGAAGGGAGAAGAAAGTATTTGAGAACTTGGAGAAGAGAAAGGTGTTTGGGAAACTTGAGGATTTTGGAAGAAAAGGGAATTGTGTTTGAGAGCTTTGATGATTTGGAAGGGAAGAGAGATTTGTTTGAGAAAGTGTTTGGAGAACATGGAGAATGTTTGTGAACTTGGAGAATTTGAGAACTTAGGGAGTGGAGAGAAAGGTGTTTGTGAAGTGTTGAGAGCTTTGAGGATTTTGGAAGGGAAGAGACATGTGTTTGAGGACTTGGAGAATTTGATGAATGAATGGGAGAAGTGTTTAAGAACATGGAGACTTTGAGAAGAGAATGTAGAAGTGTTTGGGAAGTGTTTGAATATTTAGTAAAAGGATCATATTACAACAATTGAGAACTACAAAGGGAAACTAAGAGAATTTGAGGGAGATAAGGGAAGGGAGCTCTAGAGAAGTGCTTGAGAGCTCCCCCCCTTGGGGTGTGATTACAAGCTTAGAGAACTTCCCTATTTATAGGCCTAGGGAAAGTGAAAATCTGAATTATACAATAGGTTTACCTACCACACTCACTTCACCAACTTACAACACTTAATTCACCTAACACACAATTGCATTTGAAAACAATTCCTCTTGTCTTTAGGCTTAGTGTTGCAACTCCCACTTCATCATCTTTTGGCTCATTTGGCTGCTTCAAAATTCCACTCAAATATAGGTATTGAATATGTTTCACCAAACTTTCCCACAATCAACAACACTTCATCATGCATATGGCGGCAAAGTTCAAAACACAACATGCTCAAAGTGTGGTAGTGTGATAGCCAAATGCAACAAATTCTCCAATCTTAGTTTTCACATAATTTCAAAAATCATACCAAGCACAAATGCAACTTCAAATCTCACCAAAGTTGTCCTTTCACAAATGAATCACTCAGAAGAAGGCTACAATGCATCACTCAGTTATAAACATGAGATTAGAGTTAAACCATAAGGAACTTAACTCAAAATAGGAAGATGAAGAACTTGCATTAATATGATCTCAAGAAGGATGTCAAACACTTAAAAGTAGAAAAATGAATGCAATTCAACCACATGACATTTAAGATCAATTTAGGTCTTTAGTATAGGTTGTAATGGGGCCAAGGGTGTAAGGTGAGTAAGAAATGAAAGGTATGGATAAAACAAAGTCCAAGGAACTCAAAATATAAGAGCATAAAACAATTGCTTACAAGACTTCGAATCATCACAATGAGAATTTAATTTTACATGATCAATACTCCTTATACCTTCATTTACAAAGATTCACTCCTTTATTGAACAACCACCAATTTATTTTGAAGGCCCAAAAATGAAATTTTCAATCAACCACCACTTAACTTTTCTCTTTTCTTTCACCAATTGTGTGAATTTTTTTTTCTTTTTTTTTTTCGAAATGTAACACCTCTTCCCAAACTTAGTATCAAAAACACATCCCAATTAAAGCTCATGAGTTCCATAGAAAGGTAAATATTTGTTTTTCAGGCTAAGGCGAGGAAATATAATTGGTAAATGAAAGAAAAGGTTTACATGTAGGCTCAAAATGGTTAACAATGGAAAATCATGCTTAAGCATGCATAAGGTTAGCTTGAAAGGCACAAACGATCCAAAGAGGGCCTTAATATCATTTCTTAAATGTCATGAAATCAAATTGCATAAGAATAAATGACTTTTAAGTGTTCAACCAAATCAATGAATAATGAGATCAAACAACAACTTAGATGACAAGAAATTAAGAGTATGTGTATAACACTCAAGAAATGAAGTACAAGGCTCAAAAGCTCACTCTATATGGTTGGTTATATAAGTCTAATTTATGCTTCACACAATTCTTTAGATCATGCAAATTCTTTAATTGGAAAATTATGAAACAAATGGCAAGTGCAAAGATTTCGAACATATCATGCTAAAACAATGTCAAATTTTTTTTTTTAATAAAGAAAAAAAACTAAAATAAAATGAAATTCAATTTTTATTTAAGTCATGCAAACATTTATCACTATCTCATCATTTGTGTTCGGAAAGTGACTCAAAAAAAAAAAATAAAATAAAACAAGACTCAATCAAAATAAAATTAAAATAAAAACAAGCAAAAAAAAATAAAAAAAATTAAATTGAGGAAAAACCAAATTTACATGCTAAACTCCAATACCCCCAAACCTAGAAATGAACATTGTCCTCAATGTTTAAAAATTAGCCACAAACAATGTCATAACAACAAATGAAAGGTATTAAAGCAAATAAAAATCACAAAACATACAAAAATAAAATAAAACAATTACAAAATAAAAAAAAATTACAAAACAATCAAACAAATATAAAATATAAAAATTAAAAATTAAAAAAAAAAGAAAAAAACGAAACAGTAAAACACTCAAAACAGTAAGCTCTAACATATAGTCTTACACAAACTGAAACCCAAACAATTGAAAACCCAACCCAAAATGAAATCTAAAGCCCACATGTTTTAATTTTAATTTTAATTTTTTTAATTTAAGATGAAACGTGAATTGGATTCTGAAACATGGGTCCTAATTTTGTCTCGGTTCAGTGTAAGGGACCAACAGACAGGGCGAGACACATGTCGACGCATAGAGGCGCCGCATACTCCACAAGCAGAAATTACGGGCTCATGGAAAGGCGCGACGACTTTGCTGAACGCGTCCATTCAGACAAAGCAAGTCGTGACAAATGAGTTGGAAACGGTTGGAAAGTGAGAAGGTTGTACTCGAGGAACGCTGGATATTCAGAAAACGCTTAGACGCTGCAACGGCTAGGGTTTGTCAAAGACTACATCTATAAAAAGGAAAAAGAAGGGAAAAAAAAAAACAAAAAACACACAAACTCAGAAACACAAAAGAGAAAAGAAGCAAGAAAAAGAAAAAAAAGTGAGAAATCAAATGGCTTCTTCCTACCCCTTTTCGTTAGATCTCAACCTAGCTCCACCGACTCAAACACGAGGCCAAGTAGCAGCACCAGTATGGGTACCCTACTTTGCCTCTACACGGGGGCCTGTGACTGTCAATGACTCAATACTCCTGGACAACGATGTTGCCATTGGAGTTGGCAGAAATTTAGTAACTCCTAAAGATATACGCGTGTTTGGGACAAGGGATGACAACCGGGTCACGAGTGATGCCCTAGCACTAAGCGTGCAGAGTACAGCATGTGTTGCAAGTTTGGGGCATCGCCTACTTGCGAAGTCCCATGAGGAAGAGGTGTTGAAAGGTCAGTTAGCGGCGGAGCGAAATATGGTTGAAGAGTGTCAGAGTGCTATAAAGAGCTTGAAAAGGAAGAGGGCAAGGATAGTGGAGGTGAATCGACACCAGCTAGAAGTATTGCGGGACGAGAATAAAAGCCTATCAAAGATGGTAGAGTTGTATTCTCGCGACATGCGAAAGCAGCTGGAGGACCTAGACCGACCGGGTAAACGCAAGCAAGCAGATCGCGAGACTAGTTACGCTCAAGCTAAGATTGCGATCTTTGGGAGCTCAAGTGGTGAGCCCCAAGAGGCTGTGCGTGAAGCCCCGGAAGAGGATAGCCAGAGGGCCAAACTCAAAGCTCCTATGGTCGAGACACCAAGCGCCAAGAAGAAATGATTTCAGTTTTTATTTATTTATTTAAAGTGTATGTGTTTTTTTTTAAAAAAAAATTAAAAATTGGGAAATAAAAAGTTATGTTATCTCAAAGACACGAATGACCCTAAATTTAAAGAACGACGATCAAACAAAAACATGAAAACCCAAACATGCATTTTTATTTTTAGTTAAGTAAACACACAAGTAACTGCTTTTTCTTTTATGAGAAAAACTTAAGGATGACCAGTTAAGGGCCTCAGAAAACACAGCCAGGGGATCCGGGAAGGTTGGAGGGGTCACAATGGTCCCACTTAAAACCCTAACTTCTTAGACACCGAAGGTGTCGCCTTAAAGAACTCTTAGACACTGTATAGACTGCGGCTGCTCACTGGAGTTACCAAAAGTTTAGCTCCTTCAAAGAATATCCTATGAGTTTTAAATTATACTACATAATTAAATAAAAATAAAATAATTAAATAATTAAATAAAAACAAAATAAACACGCAATTCAAACAAGAATTTAAAAGAAGGGTTGGGATTCTTGCACCAGGTGTCCAAGACGCATCTTTAATTTTGTCTCTTCTTCCAATTACATTCTTGAGAAACCTGACAAACAAGAAGAAAACAATTGAAACAAATAAAATAAAATAACAACTGAAAAAGCAAAAACACAAACATCAGAAAACGGGGAGGCAAAAGTAAGTGAAAGTGTAGACATGCTCCCTTTTAAAAAAACGAGCTCGCAATTTGCGCCGGAAATGAAGGGATCCGAGAGAAAAGAGCACAGAATAGCACCCTCGAGATCCGAAGTGCTTTCGGCTCCCTCGTCTGCATAAATCTATTTAAACACTTCTCGGTGAAGTAGAAGAGCACCCCGCATTTCTTCCTGCAAATTCAAAGAAAAACATCAAAAAATCCAGAAACAAAACAATGACATCTTCATGCACTCACCTTGATGATCTAAACCTTGAATTGTCCCTTGCGCCACCGAATGCGCAGATAAGGGCTCCTCCAACCCCTGTCTTCCCAAACTCCACATATCATCATGGCACGGCCTCAAATTTTGCGGAGGTAATACCGAACCTTTCTGAGGCAATGCCGAACAGGTCAGTGCTGCTGGGAACATTGATTGGCAGTAAACTCACTCCAGCAGATCATCTGCATGTGGCACGTAGGTCTGACAGGATGGCGGTGGATGAGTCCCACAATCTCACTGTGCTCCAGGCGGTCTCGTCTACCAATCTGGGCATGCGACTACTGGCGAGGACACGGGAGTGCACAGCTCTGAGCGAGGAGGTGGCTGCCTTGAAGGCTATGGTGGCGGACTTGCAGAAGCGGCTCTACTGTGCCAATCAGCACGTGGAAGCACTGCAGAGAAAGAATGAGGACCACGTAGAGCTGCTGCAGATTCTGCAAGTACGAGACAATAGAGGCATGCCATGAAGATGAAGAAGAAGAAGAAGAAGAAGAAGAAGAAGAAGTTGTTGTTATTTTTTAATTTGCTTGAATGTTTCTTTTTTTTTCTTTGTTTGCAGTGAAATAAAAATGTGTTTTAACACTCAGAAATAAACTAATCCACACCACGTAAATAAATACATAAACTAACTTAACAAAACAAAAACAAAGAAAACAAAGAAGTTCCAAATTGAATTTTTTTTTAAATTTATTATTATTTACAACTAACTGACCACACAAAGAGAAAAAAAAACAAAAAAAACAAAGAAGTTTCAAATTGCAATTTACAAGGAAAAATAAATTTCAATTTCAATTTCAATTTTTTTTTTAATTTTAAATTTTTTTTATGTTTTTTTTTATGTTCTTTTTTTTTTTTAAACACACAAATATACAAGTAACTCATGGATGACCAGTTAAGGGCCTCAGAAAATACAGCCAGGGGATCCGGGAAGGTTGGAGGGGTCACAATGGTCCCACTTAAAACCCAAACTTCTTAGACACCGAAGGTGTCGCCTAAAGAACTCCTAGACACTGTATTGACGGAGACGCTCAGTGAAGTTACCACAAGTCGGCTCATATGAAAAATCTTTTTTAATTTTTTTAATTTTTAATTTTTTTATAATTTTTTATAAAAAAGAAACAGAAGTTTGAAATAATAACAAGTAAAGAGAAAGGATTGAAATGCTCCCCCTTGAAGCGATTAGGTCGAGCATGGATGCACTTGGAGGTCGCGACTTCTCCCACTGCTCCACACTCCCCATTCTAATGATTGAGGTTACCATCTCTCTCCATTTTTATTAAGCTGACATTACTTGCTAAAACAAACACAGAAAACTTGAAACAGAATTAAAAGATTAGGAAATAAAAACTAAAATGAAAAAGAAAATCAACACACGTCCAATTTCATGCTTCAAAGTAATAAGCAGCAAAGTAAATCAAACTAGCTTATGGAGTTCGTTCTTTCTCAAATATGATTATCCATATGGTGTGTGGTTTTAATCAAGTATTCAGAAAAAGCATTTAGCTATGGTGTTTAGTCTAAACACAAATTCCGAACCCATTAAGAACAAGAAGAACAATAAAGAACCAAGTAGAATTTAAACATGGTGTTTGTCTTCAATATCTACCCATTCATTCACTAATCAGTCCAAGAGTCATATGGTGTTTATGTAAACTTGAACAAGATATTTAATTAAGAACAAGTGAATGAAACCATAAACAAGAAATAATCGACATGCTACTTGAACCTTTTTCTTTTTTTGTGTTGTGTAAGCTGGGACTCAAACCCAGTTCTCTTGCTTGTAAGGCAATTTTCCTTGTCCGTTGGACTACAAACACAACTTGTCAATTAACGTCATTAACTTTAAAACATGAAACTGTCCCGTTATAAAAAAGATAAAAATAAATAAAAAGTAGGAAAACCAAATAGAATCAAACAATGTTACCGATCCCCGGCAACGGCGCCAAAAACTTGTTGCGTAGATTTCAGCTGCACCAAATGGATTCAGCTGCATCCTCAACTTGTGATACTCGCAAGTGCACGAGCCGTTGGTAGTTTAGCATAAACGCAAGCAAGCAGATCATGAGAGTAGTTACGCTCAAGCTAAGATTGCGATCTTTGGGAGCTCAAGTGGTGAGCCCCAAGAGGCTGTACGTGAAGCCCCGGAAGAGGACAGCCAGAGGGCCAAACTCAAAGCTCCAATGGTCGAGACACCAAGCACCGAGAAGAAATGATTTCTACAACATTATTTGTGTTTTTATTTTATTTTGTTGTTTTTGTTTTTGTTATTTTGTTTCGGAAATAAAAGAGTAAGGTTGCAGAAAGAAAAAGAAAAAGAAAACACACTTCCCAACTAAAATAAAACAAAGACGACAAACGGGAAAAGAAAGCACACTTTCCAATTGAAATAAGACAAAGATAGCCGAAAGGAAAAGGCAAAAACACAAAGCACCAGAAAATACGGAAGTAAAAAGAAAAGTAAAGTGAAAGTAAAGGTGCTCCCCCTTGAAGCGATTAGGTCAAGCATGCCCGGGAAATCCGAAATGGTGTTGGCACTCTCATCAGCATATGTCTATTTAAACCACACCTCCACAAGCGGATGATACCCAGCATTTCTTCCTGCAAACTCAAGGAAAACCATCAAAAAATCCAGAAAAAAAAAAAATGGCACCCTCATGCACTCACCCTGATGACCTCAACCTTGAGCTATCCCTTGCACCACCAAATGCCCAGATAAGGGCTCCTCCAACTCCTGTCTTCCCAAACTCCACATATCATCACGGCACGGCCTCAAACTTTGCTGAGGCAATACCGAACTTTTCTGAGGCAATGCCGAACAGATCAGTGCTGCTGGGCAGCATGATTGGCAGTAAACTCACATCGGCAGATCATCTGCATGTGGCACGTAGGTCTGATAAGATGGCGGTGGATGAGTCCCACGATTTAACCGTGCTTCATGCGGTCTCGGCTATCAATTTGGGCATGCGATTACTGGCGAGGACACGGGAGTGCACAGCGCTGAGCGAGGAGGTGACTGCCTTGAAGGCTATGGTGGCGGATTTGCAGAAGCGGCTTTACTATGCCAATCATCATGTGGAAGCACTGCAGAGAAAAAATGATAATCATGTAGAGCTGCTGCAGATTCTGCAAGTGCGAGACAATAGAGGCAATTAGCATGATGCCTCAAGTGGCTCAGAATGCAAAAGGAATCATGTGATTCAGAATTCTACGTACGCATGTTCAAAATTGTATTTGTAATCACATGGCATGGAATAAAATAAGCATTTGAGCCAAAATTTCTGTTTGAGCAATCATGAATCAAATTTCTTATATGAAACACTGTTTATGAATAATGGAGATTTAAGATCAAACAATGTCATAAAGAAAAGTTGAAAGAAAAAATATATATATATATATAAATATTAAAAAAAAGTTACACTAACAATAAAAATTAAAATAAACAAACCAAACAATCTCTTAACTAAAACCACCATAAATAAATAAATAAATAAATAATTCATGCAAGAAATTAAAATAACATTTGGAATTTTTGCACCAGGTGTTCCAGACGCATCTTTAAGTTCTTATCCACCTTCAAATTCTGGTATCCACTCGTTTTCTTCTTGAACCTGTGCAGAATCCAACAAAGAAAAATTATAATTTACTTCAGAGTTTTGTGCAAAATCATAATCTTCATTGACCAAACAAGTTTGCAAAGAATCAGAAAAACAAGAAGAATCAAAACAATCATGAACAATTGTATCAATCATGTCAACTTCTTCGTAATTTTCTTTGCTTTCAGGCTGCTTGCGTATGTTGAATATGTTGAGCTCCAATGTCATGTTCCCAAATGATAGTTGCATAAGTCCATTCCTATAGTTAATATGAGCATTAGCTGTAGCAAGGAAAGGCCATCCAAGAATAATAGGAATTTGAGAATTAGAATACGCAACTGGTTGAGTATCCAAAACTATAAAATCAACAGGAAAATAGAATTTGTCTACCTGAACCAGCACATCTTCCACCATACCTCTTGGAATTTTTACTGAACGATCAGCCAATTGCAATGTTACAGAGGTGGGTTTCAATTCACGAAGACCCAATTGCTTATAAACCGAGTAAGGCATCAAATTTACACTAGCACCCAAATCTAATAAAGCATGCTCAACATAAAAATTCCCAATAACACATGAAATTGTGGGACAACCTGGATCTTTATACTTGGGTGGAGTATTAGTTTGAATAATTGCACTTACATTTTCAGTTAAAAATGCGGTCTTTTGAACATTGTGCTTTCTTTTTACAGTGCATAAATCCTTTAAAAATTTTGCATATGAAGGAATTTGTTTGATAGTATCCAAAAGAGGGATATTGATTTTCACTTGTTTAAAAACCTCCAAAATTTCAGAATTTAAGTCTTTCTTAACTGCCCTAAGTGCTTGTGGAAATGGGACAGAAGAAGGATATTTCAAAATTCTAGAATTATTCTCATTTTCTTTAATATTATCTTCACTATTCTTTGGTATTTCAAAATTCTTTTCTTTTTCAACATTTTTTGAATTTTCTAGCCCAATTATTTTTCTACTTTGATGAGTAGTGACAGCTTTAACTTGATCATGCTTATTATCATGCAAAGAGAATGAAGTTTAAGGAATGTTTACCTCAAATTGTCCAACAAGATTAGGTTGAGTTTGAGCAGGAAACTTGCCTTCCTCATCAATTGATAATGTAGAAGTTAGTTTCGAAAGAATATTCTTAATCTCACCAATTTCTTGTGTAATTCTTTTGTTAGTAGCATTCTGCCTCTGCATGAATTGCTTCAACATACCTTCCAAACTTTGTAATTGTGAAGATTGTCCTTGCATTTGTGGAGAATAAGAAGAAAAATTAGGTTCCTTTTTTGGGACATTAAAATTATTTTTCCAACTAAATTTTGGATGATTTTTCCATTGTGGGTTATAAGTTTCAGAAAAAGGTGACAGTGAAGATTTTTTGAATTGATTTATGTAGTTTGCGTGATCATGCAACATGTTTCTGAAAACTGGGAGTGTTGGACACTCTTTTGTTGCATGTCCTATGACCTCGCAAACTTCACAAATATTAAATTTTTCTCCGCTTGAAACTGAATTAATTCCATGTAGCAGTTTAGAGTTCAAAGTTTCAACTTCCCTAGCTATTTTCGCAATTTGAGCTTTAAGACCATCTTCCTCTTTAAGCCGATCAATACCGTTACTAGAAGCGTTGGCAGAAACTTTGGTTTTTTGGACAATGATGTGAGAACTTTCGGAAGGTGTCCAATTTTGAGATTTTTCTGTGATTTCATCAATGAAATCAAATGCTTCATCAGGATCTTTATTCATGAAATTTCCATTACACATTATCTCAATAAATTGTCTATCTTTAGGCAATAATCCATCATAAAAATAACCAACAATTCTCCATATTTCAAAACCGTGATGTGGGCATGACATTAATATATCTTTATACCTTTCCCAAGCTTGGGGTAAAGACTCGATTTCATTTTGGGCAAATGTGGTCATTTGTCTTTTGATTTGAAAAAAACTTTTTGAAAAACGCAGTTTGCATTTCAAGCCATGTTCCAATTGTTCTTGGCCTTAATGAGTAAAACCAAGTTTTAGCTTTATCTTTTAGTGAGAAAGGAAAAAGTTTAAGTAAAATTGTATCTAGCCTACATCCTTCAGTTGAAAAAGTACCACAAACTTCTTCAAATTCTCTAACATGTGAATATGGATTTTCAGACTCCATTCCATGAAAACTTGGTAACAATTGAATCATACCCGGTTTAAAATTAAAATTATTATAATTCGTACGAAAGATAATGCACGATGGCACACTTCTTCGGGTAGGATGCAAATAATCATGCAATGTTTTAACAGGTGGATTATTATAGTGTATATCCCTAGCTTCATCATTTTCATTATGGACACTATGATTATCTTCAATATGATGAAAAGTTTCATTGTTTTCATTAGTTTCAACCATTTCTGATGATCCTAAGTCAAAAAGAAAATTTTCGTAAACAAAAACAACTTCAGGTTCTAATTGAGGTGTTTCTATAAATCTACCAATTTTATCATGAGTTCCCATTAATAAAAATAAAAAAAATAAAAAAAATAAAAAAAAACTTACATAAAGTAAATAAATAAATTAACAATAGAAAAAAAAATAACAAAAATAAAAACAATATTAACAATGAGATGAGTTTGGAAAGAGTGTACTAGATGTGAAGAATTTCACATAACCAGCAAACCTTTGACCAAGGGGATCTCTATACTCTTTGACAAGCCGCTCCCCGGCAACGGCGCCAATTTGTTCGCACCACTTTGCAAAACCCAAGGGAGGTGTCGTATAGCAATGTAGCTCGGAAGTTCGAGTGTCGTATCCACAGAGAGCAGTGTAAAGAAAATGACAGAGATGAAAAAAGAACAAGTGTGATTGAGAGGTAGATTTATGCAAGATTTGATTTAGAGAAAATTTAATTGATTAAAACACTAAGGCATTGGGGTTCCACTTTTAACATAAACATGCAACTCTTAATAATTTGATCCACAAAATATTTTTCAATGTAGTTGTTCAAAATAATTAAAGCTCTTTTTAATTTCCTTTAGAATTATTCTAAGCATAACTTGTACCATTGGCAACAAACTATCAAAAAATAATCTTCATCAAAATTCTATTAATCTTTAGTAATTCTCTTCTCTTTTAAAAGCATGAAAGTTTTTACTACACAATGGGAAAAACATGATTGAACCCATGAAATAGATTATCAAACATTCATCAATTAATTAAAAAGAAAACTACAAATTCCATTTGAACAAAAACTACAAATTCACATTAAAGCTTAAGTTTGGATCAAACTAATAAAAATTACATACTTATATTAAAAGCTTTCTCCCTAGCCTTAGCTAGGGAGTTAGTTCCCCATAAAAACTAAAACATAAATTAAGACTATAAAAGAAGTGGAGGAAGGAGAGAGCTCATAGAGTTTGAGGAGCTTGGTTGTGTTTTCCTTCTACGGCAACACTCTATTTATAGAGAATGGGAATTGCTCATGTTGCAACTTGCTTTGATTAAACTATTATTCCACCTTGCTACAAAGCCAGTCAAATATTTCTTCATTTATTTTGTTCATCCACCTTGCCGCCAAGCCCATCCAATTTCTTTTGTTTATGCAATTTCATCTCTTTTATTGGAATACACATCAACACATGTAATCACTTCAATTGGCTTTTATTGTGCTGCAACCACATTCTTCATTTTATAATTCTTCTTTTCTTCAATTGATGCTCCACTTCATGTTTTTTTCTTTCTTACTCTTTTATGTGGGGTGGGTATGAACATAGCCAATGAACCTCAAAGTCTAGCTACAAAGAGATAAACACACAAAATAATATCAAAATAAATAAAATTAGTTACCAACAAATATAATGTAGGGATAATAAATGTGATAATTATGTACTCATCACGATGCTGCCAAAAGATTGCGAGAAGCTGAAGACAAGCGTTTGAACGAGCGTTTGAATAAAACAAGGAGTATGAGTGTGGGTTAATATTATTTATGATATGTGCCGTTAGATTAATCTAAGGGCCGTTTTTAAAGAGGACCTCACAGGACCTCATTTTTATGACCTTAGGTGAGCGGGACTGCATTATTAAATAGATCTAGATGTTTGTCGATCATTTGCTTGTTGTTCTTGGAAGTTGGATCTAGATGTTTGTTGTTCTCATTTGATTGTTCTTGGATCTAGACGTTTGTCGATCATTTGCTTCCAGGCTCCATCAGTACAAAGGTCATACAATGTCATGATGTTGGTGGAATTCAAGCTACTTTAACCCAAAGTTCAATATTGCACGTTGACATTTAGGAGGAAGGCCATGTATTGAACGGGGATCATCCGAATGTTACTTCTTCAACTCTGTATATAACAAAGTCCAGGATTAACTCTGTAACTCTGTATATAACAGAGTTATATTGTTGTAATCAGTCATGATGAAAAGATCAATATACAAATCTCTCTAAAAATACTCTATCTTTCTTCTTCAACTCTCTTTTCTCTCTCTCTCTCTCTCTCTCTCTCTCTCTCTCTCTCTCTCTCTCTCTCTCTCTCTCTCTCTTTGTTATTAGGGGCCCTAGTCATTAACCATCAAGTTAAGTGCTCTGTTCAACATTGTCCAAAAGGGTATCTGCTAAAATTGGTGGACATTGTTGAAGAGTGAGTCCCACATCGGAAACTTGATTAAATAAAATAAAATATATAATGAATGGTTCTACCATTAATATCACCGAGCCCTTTTGTGATAAAACCCCACACCAACTGGGCTTTGTAGGTGGTTAATTTGGGGACAATATCGATGTTGCTAGTGCTGGGCGGATGGCCCATCTCTCTGAATTTAACATGGTATCAGAGCGGGTTGATTGACTGGGCCTGAATTGGGCCTCTATCCTTACCCAATATGTGGTGTTCACATGTTGGGATTGAATGTTTACTCTTACCCTTTACCTAATACGTGGTGCTCACGTGTTGGGCATGAATGTTTGACTCCGATGTGGACTTGGCTCCACGTGTGGCCTGCTATGTGGTGGTCCCACGTGAGGGGGCGTGTTGAAGAATGAGTCAAATATCGGAAACTTGATTAAATAAAATACAATATATAATGAATGGTTCTACTACTAATATCACCGAGGCCTTTTGTGATAAAACCCCACACTAACTGGGCTTTGTAGGTGGTTAAGTTTGGGACAATATCGGTGTTGCTAGTAGTGGGCCGATGACCCATATCTCTGAATTTAACAGACATTACTTTCCCAACCAATTTGGACATCTAATAAGCCACTATCAAGCTGACCAACAAGTTTATGAAAACCAGGTTCATCTGGGTCTGGCCTATCAAGTTTTTTGTTTGTTTTTTGTTGCAAGCGATATTGGGAGGAGGGAATCACATCTAGGACCTTGAGTGCAGGGATAGATGCTCTTAACCGCTTGAGCCACAAGCCCCTTGCTAACCCATCAAGTTTTCATTATGGCTCTACAAATGTTTGTAATATCCAAGAGACAGCAGTGATTGGCCTGCAGGCCTTGATGGAATTGCATATGTTGGAGCCTTATGCTACACAACACTCTATATCTACAAGTAATGGGCAAGAACTTGAACATTTCTACAAATTGAAAAGAGAGAAAATGCTTGTGATTGCTTTTCTAGGAAGACCTTCATTCTTGTACTCCACACACAAGATTTAGCACACATTTTATACATAAACTTTGGTACAAGGCATTTTGCAGCTCGCAAGTAAGCCTAATACAATCTTAAAATCCACAAAATAGAGCATTGCAAGCCTGACCAAATACAAAAAGTCTGTTTACAAAAAGGCATCTTCTGCCATGTGCCCAGAACAAGATATTGAATTATGAAAGGAAAGAATGACCAAAAGAGAGCCACACATTTACGAGGAGAAGCTGACCCCCAATTTACAAGGAGAAGTTGTACGTTGCAAATAGATGACCAATACAGAGCCACACATTGTAATTTGAAATCAAGTCTACTTTGGCTTTGGTTTTGGTTTAGTTAATTAAAATAACACAATAGCTGGAATTAATACATTAATCGGAGTGAGCTTAGATTAAAATGGATATGTTTATTTCTCTCAACAAACAAAAAATAAAAATAAAATAAAAAAATAATCGGAGAACTCCGAATTAATTGTTTTGACAAGTAATTAACACTAATATAACTCATATTTATTCCTACTAAGTACTCCAAATTAACTCATAAACTCTTCTCCAGATACCAATGCGTGCGCGTACTGGCAATCTTCAACACTTGAACTGAAAGGAGGCATTCAGCTACAGCTACTTTTCTCCTAATTTAGATGCTGCAGCTAAATATCAAAGTAAACAAATTAATACCTGTCAATTTGGAGAAAAGAAAAAATGCAATAAGAAAATAATTATAAAACGAAATTAACGATGAGAGAGAAAGAGTACCGTTGCGAGCTTATCTATTAGGCATATGCTAGCTTTAGTTGCCGCTTGATCAAAGCTATCTTCACATAAAGCCAATCATTTAAATCATTCAAGAACTTGAAGTATGCATATCTCCATGGCATGTTGAATATCAAAGTGCCGCAAACTCCCCAAAATCCAGCAACAAACCCAATCCCCATACTTATGTAAAATCCCAGTGTTATAAACTCATCCTTATCCTCTTCATTGCTCAAGCCAGTTTGATCAGCACACATCTTTTTAAGTGGAGGTCCACATAGTAGAGGATTTTCAGCATAATGAAGGGGATCAAAGCTTTGGAGCTGAGTGCCTGTTGGTATTTTGCCAGACAAGTTGTTATATGACAAGTCCAAGAAACTAAGACGATCTATCCGAGCAAGGCTTGTCGGAATTCTTCCATCTATCTGGTTTCTTGACAAATCAAGAGAATCCAATGACTGCAAGTTTCCAATCTCTGGAGTTATTTGACCTGTTAACCGATTTCTTGAAAGGTTTAAAGAAACCAACTCAACAAGATGAGTGATTTCACATGGAATCTCTCCTGTTAATCTATTGCTTGAGAGATCAATTCTCTTCACAAGTCCCAAAGTGCTTTTGTATGTCTGCATTGTTCCTTTCCATATGAAGCTTGCATCATCCTCATAATTAGCACCAGCAGCTGTGTTATTATCCATAACTCTGTAATAAGAATGTGTGCTGGATAGACTTGGATTTCCTTTTTGAGCCAGAGTAGTTAAATTGTTGAGGCATTTGGGTATGCTTCCAGAGATGTTGTTCATAGAGAAATCCAAAATTTTTATGTGTGTTAGATGGCATAATTGCAAGGGCATGCTTCCATTGAAGTGATTGGTGGAAAGCATCAGGATAACCAAATTCTCGAAGCTCACACCTAACCATGTAGGTATTGGTCCTGATAATTTATTATCTCCAAGATCAATAACTTCTAAACTTGTGCAGTTCTTCAACGATGAAGGCAGTTCTCCAACAAATCGGTTGCTTCTTAACTTCAAAGTTTGCATTTGAGATAAAGAGCCTATTGTCATGGGAATTTTTCCAGAAAAAGCGTTGTTACTCAAATCAAGCATGACTAGACTCTCCAAATGGCTCCAGCAATCTGGAAGTTCTCTAGAAAAACTGTTGCTTGAAAGATTAAGATATGTTAAACCCCTTTTCTCAAAAAAGGATATGTTAAACTCATATCTGCACTTGCACATAGGAAAGAAAGCGACCCTGAAATGTTATTATTAGAGAGATCCATATATGAGGCTTGTGATAGAATTAAGGGCATTGGACCTTCTATTTGGTTCGAACTTAAATGTAGTTCTGCGTCAAATGGAAATTCCGCTGTCAAATTTGTAAACATTCCTCTGATTAGGTTATGTGAGAGATTAATAACCACTGCGTCACGAAAATTACTCCAAAACCAACTTGGAAGGATATCAGAAATTCCAGCATTCGAAATATCCAAAACCTGCTGGAAAGAATCATTTTGAGTTTGAAGCCATTTTGGGAAAAGAGGACCGACCTTGCAGGATGCCAAATTGATGTGACTCAACTGGAAGGGAGGAACCCAATCAGAATGGAAATTTAAAACTAATTTGGAGTTAGAGGATAAATCCAAATGATTTAAATTGGAGAGTTTTGAGAAATGAGTTTCTGAAACCACCCCTTCCAAAGAGTTTTTGCTGAAATCGATTGTCATCAGTTGCGACATTTGCCCAATACTTTCAGATATATTTCTGCTTAATTGATTGGCACTAAGATTCAAGGAAAACAAAGATGAGAAGCTTGTAAGATTGTTTAATGACCCCTTAAGAACATTCTCAGAGAGGTCCAGATCCCCTAATGAGTTTTGAGCACATCTAGGCAATAGTTGAGATAATTGTCCACTCAGATGATTTCTTTGAAGCCACAATTTTTGCAAATTACACAGCCTTGCAAACAAATTTGGATTTGCTCCTTCAATCTTGTTATCAGAGAGATCCAGATCCACAAGAGAGCTCATATTTCCAATGAAATCGGGAATGAAACCAGATAGATTATTGTTGGAGAGTTCAAGAGTATCAAGACTGTAGTTGGACAACCAAAGAAATATTGAAGAAGTGAGATGGTTGTCAGAGAGAATAACATACGCAAGAGATGTAGAAGAATTTGTTTTGTAAAGAGTAGTGGAAAGAATTGGAGTAGGAGGAGGAGGAAGACTACAATTCACCAAGGTCAACGCTACTAGTTTAGGGAGCTTATTAAGTACTGCTTCTGGCCAATCGAAAACAGTACTGAGATTGGCTCCGCTTAAGTCCAAATCCGTTAAAGAAGAAAGAGCAGGGAGCCAATTGAGATTTTCTGCTTGAAGCTGATTATCTGCGAGGTCGAGATGTTGCAATTGCGTGAGGTTTCCAAACGAACTGGGAATTTGACCAACCAAATTACAGGAACTGAGACTGAGGTACCTTAGATTAGTTAGAGAATCAATGAAATCAATCGATGCAAGGTCCAAAACAGTATTGAGATTTTGTCCGCTTAGGTCCAAATCCGTTAAAGAAGAAAGAGCGGGGGGCCAATTGAGATTTTCTAGTTGAAGTTGATTATATCTGAGGTCGAGATGTTGCAATTGCGTGAGGTTTCCAAACGAACTTGGAATTGGACCAACCAAATTACAGGAAGAGAGTATGAGGTTTCTTAGATTGGTTAGAGAACCAATGAAATCTGGAATTTGGTTCCCATTGAAATCAATCGATGCAAGGTCCAAAACATTGTTTGCGCTTAGGTCCAAATCCGTTAAAGAAGAAAGAGCGGGGGGCCAATTGAGATTTTTTGGTTGAAGCTGATTACCGCTGAGGTCAAGATTTTGCAATTGCGTGAGATTTCCAAACGAACTTGGAATTTGACCAACCAAATTACAGGAATGGAGACTGAGGTTTCTTAGATTGGTTAGAGAACCAATGAAATCAGGAATTTGGCTCTCATTGAAATCAATGGATGCAAGGTGCAAATATTGTAAATGCTGCAACTCAATCAGTTTAGGACTAATCATCTTACCTTGGAAAGAATATGCAATATCAGTTTGAAACATCCCAAGATCAAGTTGAATCACATGGCCAGTTTGGTTGCTACAATAGACTCCTTCCCATCTGCAACAATCTTGTTTTTGGGATTCTGAACCCCAAGTTGAGAGTTGATTGGACTCATCCACAAGGCCCCGTTTGAATGCAAGTAGTGCTTGCCTTTCCCTCTCTATGCACCTCACTGTCACTTTAGCATCTCTGAGGCTGTGGCTGTGGCTGTGGCTGTAGCCAACTTCTCCTCCTTTTACGTTTTGTAGGAAAAGGATCGATAATGCAAGAAAGAGTTTCAAGCACCTTCCGTCACCCTTCATGTTAATTGATCAAAAGCACATGCACATGCAAAAACACTGCAAGTGTATATTGATATATGCTAGCTTGCATCAGATATATATAGGAAAAAAGGAAGAAAGCTTTTACAAAGAAAAAACACGGTTTAGCTAAAACATATAAAGGAGTAAATTAGCTAAATACAATGCATAATTAATGTTATGGAAAACACACGTCAATCACAATGAGACTAGAATGTCAAGGTGCAATTCTAAGTTCTTACAAATAAGAATACAAATCATTTGCTAAAGAAAATTCCTAATACTCTAATTGTTCTTACAATTATAAATATTATGGAGGTAATTAAATTAAGTACACTCTAATATTGTTCCATCATAACTTATAGAAACCAAATTAGTTATGATGCATGAGCTAAAAAGTAAGATGCAGGAATAACAATTACCAATACTTAAATTAATATTCCACTACTTTAATTCTCAACAGCAACCAAATTGATTTTTGTCAATTGTATGAATGTTTTTTTTTTGTTTCCCTATTGTTCGTTCTTTGAAGGGTTTTGCTTCTTATCACCCTGTTATTTTAATTTTAATTTTTTGTTTCTTAATGTTATACGAAGTTTAGGTTTTCTCTACTTAAGAGTCGAGGGTGGCTCCAACAAAAAATAAGAATCTAGGGTGGCATCTTGTAACTTGTAATGAGGAGAACTCTCTAGTTATAATTTATAAAAAATAGCTCTTCATTTATGTCATCATAAGTGGATTATACCAAATTTTCTAAAAAGAAGAAGAAAAAAACTATACAACGTACAATTAGGTTTAATTTATGGCGCATTGTAGAACTTTTGAAGACTTTTAAGTCTCCACTCCACAGCCATATATAACTCACACGTCAAGTATGTGTTGGCTGTCCGATTAGACTAGTTAGAAATGATGAAGAGTTTGCAGAGAAAGATCAACTAAGATTTCTTTTGTTTGGAAAAGGAGGATGACAGATGCAGTGTTCATACTACTACTTTTTAATTTCGATAAAAAAAAAGTCTATTTTTAAAATTTTGGGTTAGTTTTTTTAATATAAAAAGAATTGTGTACGGTGACATAGCATGCTGTTTTGCTGAATAGTGTCAGCTCAATGATGCTCTCATACCATGCCATGTGGACAACCACCCCGTATGTGTAGATTCAATTTCAAATACATATGAATGTATCATTCAGAAAGAAAAAATATTTCTTATAATGGGAATAGCACTATATTGCTATCTCCATAATAATGCTTGAAAAAATTATCCTAGGTGGTTTGAAACATTTACTAGTATACCTTGTGATTAGTGTGGCAAACAAGTTTAAGAGGAAACGTTTCAAGATGGAGTAATATTTTTTTTCTAGGGTTAAATAAAAAAATTTAGATGCAAGGGACATTACTAAGACAATGAATACGCGATATGTGGAAACACATATTTCACTGGTCAATAAAAAAATGACACGTGAAAAAAAGATATTCCTTAAATCAACTAATTATCATAATTAAATCATATTGAGCATTGGTCCATCTTAGTAATTTGTAACGTTGAGCAGGGAGCTTGCTGTGGACAGCTATCTTCAAGTAGACTTTGAAGTCTTCGTATGCAAACTCATGATGACTGACTCACACAAAAAGACTGTCAAGTCTTTTCAATTTTTTTGGTAAACTAGACTTTTAAGTATTTGAGTGTAAACTAGACTTTTAAGTCTTTGCACATCCATATTTAACTCAAACGTCAACAAATGGTAATTTCATTTTTTCCTTTTGCTTGCTCAATTACTTTAATTTACCATTTTTAAGTTTTTTCTTTCTTTGAAAATCCTACTGGCCGTAGAAACAAAGCTCCAGAAAATTGTTTTACCACTTGCTAATTTCCCCGAACTCGGAAGGCCAAGAAGCTGCTTGGGAATCTCTTTGGAAAGTGTGCCATTTTATTGTTTTCAAATGAAAGATTGAAAAGTGAATATGAGGGACACGGGTGAGCAAAAGGAAGAGAGGCTCACCACTTTAATTCACGTCACTATGTGGAAAAAGGTAATTGAAGAAAAATTTGTCGGTGTCCAAGTAAACAAGTAATAAATCAATGAATATTGGAGAAATTAATGGATGAGATCGAAGACTTGTGACTTAGATTTGATATGGTGATTTGCCTATGACTTGCAGGTATTGACTCGACTTGACTTGGCAAGGTGCCTTCCCGTGTCCACTCAACCATTGGCTTTGCATCCAATCCCCCTAGGCACAAGTTACAAATATTTTCGTGCAAATGTGGACTTGACTTAAGTGAAACATATGGAAATATCTCTACTCAACCTATATATTATAATACCTATATATTTATTGATACTAATAAATGAATATTGGGTTTTTATTCAACAACTATAATACAAGAGTTTCTCAAAACACTTTGGTTATTGACCAAGTCTATTTTGAAATGCCCCTATAATTTAAATTGATATTAGATGGGGTCTTACGATTACACAAGAAAGTTTCTTGTATTATAGTTATGATCACGAAACACTTAATTATATTTACTGTTGGATAACTGATCATACACTTAATTATATTTACTGTTATATTTCTTTCAAGGGTTTTGCTTCTTAGCACCCTGTTATTTTAATTTTAATTTTTTGTTTCTTAATGTTATACAAAATTTAGGTTTTTTCTACTTAAGAGTCCAGGGTGTTTCCCACAAAAAATAAGAATTTAGGGTGGCATCTTGTAACATGTAATAAGGAGAACTCTCTAGTTATAATTTACAAAAAGAAGCTCTTCGATATAGGTCCAATTTCACTTATGTCATCAGAAGTGGATTATACCAAATTTTCTATAAAGAAGAAGAAAAAAACTATACAACGTACACATTAGATTTAATTCATGGCGCATTGATGCACTTGGAGCACTGTAGAATTTTCAAAGACTTTTAAGTCTCCACAGCCATATGTAACTCACACGTCAAGTAGGTGTTGGCTGTCTGATTAGACTAGTCAGAAATGATGAAGAGTTTGCAGAGAAAGATCTACTAAGATTTCTTTTGCTGGAAAAAGGAGGATGATATATGTAGTGTTCATACTACTATTTTTTAATTTCAATAAAATAAAAATACTATTTTTAAAATTTTGGTTAATTTTTTAAAATAAAAAGAATTGTGTACGCTCGGTGACACAGCATACTGTTTTGCTGAATAGTGACATAGCTCAATGATGCTCTCATACCATGCCATGTGGACAACAACCCTGTACATATAGGTTCAATTTCAAATACATATGAATGTATCATTCAAAAGCAGAAACATTTTTTGTAACGGGAATAGCACTATATTGTTATCTCTACAATAATGCTTGAAAAAATTAGAGATATTTACCCATTCTTAGCACTAAAACTATAAATAAACCCCACACCATTTAATTTTTATAAATAAACCCAAAAAATGACAGCCGGATCTATTGAATTTAATTTTGATTATTAAATTACTTTGATACCCTATTGAGTGTTTTGGGCTTTTTTATGAGGTTTTTGGGTTGTGTGTGTTTTAAGAAATCAATGACAGTTTTGTAATTTAATCGAATTTAAAAGCCTTTTTGTTATATTGTAAATGGGCTGTGGGTGTGTTCTAAAGTCCATTTTGTATAGTGTTTTTTTTTAATAATTTGAGCTCTTATATTGAGTATAATAGTGAATCTCCCAAAAAATTATCCTAGGTGGTTTGAAACATTTACTAGTATACCTTGTGATTAGTGTGACAAACAAGTTTAAGGGGAAACATTTCAAGATGGAGTAATATTTTTTTTTTAGGGTTAAATAAATTTTTTTTAGATGCAAAGGAAATTACTAAGACAATCAATGCGGGATTTGGGGATACACATATTTCTCCGGTCAATAAGAAATGACACGTGAAAAGCCAACTGCAATGACGATCTTGCTAATTTCCCCGAACTCGAAAGGCCAATAAGCTCCTTGGGAATCTCTTTGGAAAGTGTGCTATTGTAGTGTTTTCAAATGAAAGACTGAAAAGTGAATATGAAGGACACGGGTGAAAAAGGAAGAGAGACTCGCCACTTTAATTCATGTCACTATGTGGAAAAAGATAAATGAAGACTTGTGACTTAGACTTGCCCTTCAGGCATGCTCCAAATGCTCCAATTGACTTGGAGGTATTGACTTGACTTGACTTGGTAAGGTGCCTTCCCGTGTCCACTCAATCAATGGCTTTGCATCCCATCCCCTGGGCACAAGTTACAAATATCTTCTTGCAAATGTGAACTTGACTTAAGTGAAACATATGGAAATATCTCTACTCAACCTAATATTAATATAATACCTATATATTTATTGATACTAATAAATGAATATTGGGTTTTTATTCAACAACTATAATATGAGAGTTTGGTTATTGACCAAGTCTATTTTGAAATGCCCCTATAATTTAGGTTAAACATGGGGTCTTACAATTACACACGAAAGTTTCTCTTATTATAGTGATGATCACGAAACACTTAAGTATATTTAGTGTTGGATATCTGATCATAGAGTTTCGAAGCAGCTTCCTTCATTTTGCATTCAGATTCTTTGATTTGATTTGTTTTGTTGCTCGTTAAATGATTAGTATATGAATTACTCGGTCCCGTTCTTCTGGACTCCTTTTCAGCGCTATATATATATATATATTATTTTATTTTTTCAATTTTTTTTTTAGGCAAAGGTCCCGACATACTAGTGTTTGATTTTAGCATACCAAAATATGTCATAATTTCAAGAAAATGATCATGATGCCTATCCCAAAGTGTTTAATACTTCCAAGCTATGCCAATTCTCTTTTTGGGTTTTTTTAGATAATTGGTGTGTCGGCACCTTACGTTGTGTTATAAGCATGAATTTGTAGCAGGAGTGGAGGGAATGCAAAGGGAAAATTGCTTTGTTGTGCTGCCTCACCGGCGGAAGGGTGATCTTTTTGGAGCGCAACAGGCACTCTGTTTGTGCATCTGGCTGGCTAGTTTACAATGATTTCCTTCAAGTGACAAATCAAGACGTGGTTTTCCATTTCGTTCTATGGATCATCCCGGGGTATAAGTGGTGAAACATAATTGCCTTCATTGCTCTTGTGGTTTCTTCCTTTCCTCAACCTATCAAGCTGTCCATGGAGCACACACACTTGTGCTTTACTTTCAGATGAGACAGCCTTCTGTATATTGCAGTAATCGGCTACACTTTCTTATTGAAACTCATTCGATTTATATATGTGAATTACAAAAGAACCTATAATGAACAAGAGAAATAGTACCTCCTCTCAAACAAGAGAAATAAATAGATAAAGAAGATATATAAATGGATTTAAAGTATGTCTTTGAAGCATGATTAAAAGCCCATAACATGTCAAGAAGCTCAGTGTGTGTAAAAGGACATAAAAGGATATAAATAATATTGTATATGAAAAGAATAAAAAGCAAGATCACTCCTAATACTGGATCAATGAGAGAGAGAGAGAGAGAGAGAGAGAGAGTAAATGCTGATAAGTGACTCTCTATGCAAAAGTTTAAACCCCTGAGAAATAATTGGCTCAGTATTATTTATCAAGAAAGTTAGATTCATGATTGACTAATAACCAGTAGTATCCACTCTGTCCTCTCATCATCAGGAAGATATTTGAGTAGAAAGAACTCTTCTGGATTAGTATTCAATAATATGTGTACGGCCTTCAAAACTTGCAATCTACTGAGGTTCGGTATCTTTGAGACCACTGCAAGTACCTCCTCTCCTCTGAGTTGTGGTTTCAGTTGACTTGCCGAAAACTCCTTTGTTGAGTCCGCCGCCTCACCAATTGCTTGTGCCAATGGATCCTTTTTCGCTTTCTTATTTGGATGCAAGCCGGAAATTGAAGTTGATAGATGTGTCGAAGTATGCGAGTTGGGAATAAAATTCTCATCATTTTCTTGTTTAACCTCCATATTTTCTTCAGCACAATAACAGAGAGAAAGTAAAGCGTAAAAAACATCCAGTAAAGCAGCAAAGAAGTGCATTAACTGCTGACTATTACAACCACAAGGACACAAGATGTGTTGGAGTTCATGATCGCATGTAGAAGCAGTTTCATTTTTATTATACAGAAGATGGAGAATATTGTGAATATTTAATTTTGTTTAAGTTTTCGAAAGAGAGAAAAGCATCGAATCACTCCCGAAAATATCAAATTCAAAGGCAGCTCCCTAGTGAAAATAGGAAAATTCATCACTCAAAACTGTTCCAGTCACACTTAAATAAATGTTAACCACCCCATCTCATTAGTTGACTAAAAGAATACATATATGATCTGAAACAGAGCTTATCTTTTTTACTAATTAATGCAATCAAAATCAATCTTACATATATGATCAGAAACAGAGCTTCTCTTTTTTGCTAACTTCAAGTTTATTACTTTCCTTCCACCAGTAAAAACCCGAAAATTTTCTTACCAGCTGTACATAAAAAGATATTCAAGGGACAATTCTTTTACAGTATTATGCTGAATCAGTTCCTGCTGTCAACTCAGAGGTCCCTTAGATAAAAAAATATACTTAAGCCTAGAACTTGGAAAATTCTTTTGAAGCTTATCATCCAGAACAGGGCAAACTTGAGATTCTACTTATCTTGTATGACAAGGGAGTGATAAGTGGAAGTGGAAAATCGTAAGACAGAGGAGCAGAAACCAATGAGAGTTGAAGACAGGGTTTAACAAAGCTGAAAAGGACAAAAACACATATAAACTAAAGCAAGCTCAACATTAGAATGACCTGTAAATGGCTCTTTCAATGGGATGCCCAAATGTATGCAACCGGTGAGCTTAACGACCTCATTGGCAAGTCGGGCCATGCGCTTTCTCAGGTTTATAGAAAACTTCTCAAAGCTTTTCGTCTGGGACAGAGGAGGCTGATTAAGCTATGGAGGACTTGGCTCCGAAGCAGGTGCAGGAGGAGGAGTAAATCCAACAACAGATTCTTCACTTGTTTCATTTGTCTCATCTTTATGAAACATCATCTAGTTGATAGGTGGCATAAGTTGTTTAAGCTGATCCGCAGGATCAATTCGCACCTTAGACGCCATGGCAAACCTAGTGATCAACGACCCAAAAGGCAGGGAATGAGTTTCGTAGTAGTCGTCTGGGCTTGCAGCCAGGCATATGGCTAGGAAAATGTGGGCGGGCAGATCAATGGACACATTACTTTCATCTCTCATACTTTTCTTATTCTTTTCAATAAAAGTACGGATAAAAAGTATGAATGGAAAGATCCAAGATCATTTGCCACTAACACAATATTTCTATTTTCGATGTGAGATAATACTCTCAACAAAACCATGGGCTAAATACGAGAAAACACGGAGGACAAAACATCCCCACGCATAATGCATGCTTAATTATTTTAAGTCATGATCAAAGAAAAAAAAAATTGTAGTTTGTAGAGTTTTTCCTTGTTACCAAAGAAAAAAAAAAATAGCTCAAATCCTAATTCTAAGTCGTGATCAAGTACATGATTAAGTGATTTTTATTATTTTTAATAGATTGAATAAAATGCCTGTATATGTTATAATATATTCTGAAGCTTGCTGGTGCTTTAAGTTCGCACATTCAAACTTGAACGGGCCCCAGCGAAGCTAACCTAACTTCGTTTGCTGAAAAAGGTTGACTTTTAATGAAAATCGGAGTATCTATTGAGCATTCTTTATTTGGTGGTTTCAGTTTGCGGGGTTTTAACATTTATGTCCAACAAAAGGTTAAATTTTACATATAACTGTTGTATAAACACTCTTCTCGTGATGAGGGACATAAAGTTCAAGTGGTTAAGAGCAGTTACAACATAATTTCTGCTTAAACTTTTCATGTGATTTGATTGCTTGAATGTGAAAGAGAACTTTCATATTACCAAGACTTCTATTTACACTCATGCAATGGGTTTCTATTTTTATTCTCACCATTCTCTGGACACCCATCTCATCCCTCCTTTACGAAAAAAACTTGCCTGCACCGGGGATAGGACTGTAGTCCTATCCCCCTCCAATCGCAGCCCGCCATGTGTCCAACTTTGTCAGAAAATGAACAAGTGGCAGGCTACGATTGGAGGGGGATAGGACTACAGTCCTACCCCGGTGCAGGTAAGTCTTTCTCCTCCTTTACACATATGCATTTATTACGTATTAAACAATAGAGTAGTGCTAATGAAAAGACATTCATAAGATTGGAACTATAATTTTACATTTTTTTATGCAAGACCATGGCTCCTTATCTTTCGTTGAAATTTCGGAAATAGAGTGTATATTGGATTTGATATAAAACGGCGAGATAGTAGTCAATGAGAAAAATAAACTGATGGAGGACAAAAGAGTGAGGAAAACTGAAGAACTGAAAACCTTTAAACTTTCATATCCAAAAGAGTTTGGAATTTCATCATTTTAGTTTTTTTATATAATTATTTTCTAGTTTACGTTGTTGGGTATATATAAAAATCGGTTAAAAATAAGAAGAATGCTAGCTATCTTCCCATTTGTACCTTATTTTTCTACCTTCTTCATTCTCATCTTACAATATGGTTTAATGGACAAAATTTTGTATGTTCTTGGTCACCCTTTAAAGATCATCACAACAAAAGGGTTATTTTAGGCCTAAGGTACATACCTAGAATATACCCTTGGGCCCTAGTCATTAACAATCAAGTTAAGTGCTCTGTTCAACATTGTCCAAAAGGGTATCTGCTAAAATTGGTGGACATTACTTTCCCAACCCATTTAGACTCTAATAAGCCACTATCAAGCTGAACAAGAAGTTTATGAAAACCAGGTTCATCTGGGTTTGGCCTATCAAGTTTTTTTGTTCGTTTTTGGTTACAAGCGATATTGGGAGGGAATCACACCTAGGACCTAGAGTGCAGGGATAGACGCTCTTAACCGCTTGAGCTACAAGTCCCTTACTAGCTTATCAAGTTTAAGCAAATGGTGAAGGCGAGTATTTGGTTTTGCCTACCAAGTTTTCATTATGGCTCTACAAATGTTTGAAATATCCAAGAGAAAGCAGTGATTGGCCTGCAGCCTTGATGGAATTGCATATGTTGGAGCCTTTATGCCACACAACACTATATATCTGCAAGTAATGGGCAATAACTTGAACATTTCTACAAATTGAAAAGAGAGAAAATGCTTGTGATTGCTTTTCCTGGAAGACCTTCAATCTTGTACTCCACACATTTAGCACACATTTTGTACATAAATTTTGGTACAAGGCATTTTGCAGCTCACAAGTAAGCCTAATACAATCTTAAGATCCACAAAATAGAGCATTGCAAGCCTGACCAAATACAAAAAGTCTGTTTACAAAAAGGCATCTTCTACCATGTGCCCAGAACAAGATGTTGAATTATGAAAGGAAAGAATTGGCCACTCTGCTTGATAAGTTCATAATTTCACACATTTGCATGCCTTCGTTACTTAGTAATTTTGTTTAGTTTCTCTTTATTTCGAGTCACTTACCTATGTTTGTGTATTCTATAGGTTAAAGCAGCAAGAGATCACTTTTGGTACAATCCATACATATCAAGGGCTGATTGGCATGAGAGGAATCCAATGGTGCAAAAATGATGCAAAAACGTGCAAAACCTGGAGATTGAGTTAGAAGTTCATTTCGGCCTTATCTTCTTCATCCGAGCTTGGATTGGGCCAATACCTATGTGGTTGGATCAGTTACATTCTGAACTTCAAAATGGACATATTTAAGTCATCACTTGATTCAGCAAAGCCCAATTCGTGAGCCCATGGAAATACACATCATGCTGACATGAAGCTGAGCTGATGGATGCTTGGTCATGGTGAGCTAGGCATGAGGTATTGGTTTCTGGATGGATGCTTGGTCATGCTGACATATTGATGAGCTAGGGCTGCTGGTGGGATTTGTTGGTGAAGTGCAACAACCAATTCTGATTTTTATAATACAAGTGTTGTGTACATTAGCCATATTCAATTCAGATTTCTCACTCCCATCTCCCTATAAATACCACTTCCATTCCACATTCACATGGAGATTCAGAAACTCACACATTCACTCATCCATTACTCGCATACACATTCATATTTACCACAAAGAGAGAAGAGAGCTTGCTGCAAAGGAGGGAGAGCTTGGAGCTGTCCTGGAAACTACCTTGCTGCCACCAGCTAGTTCCTCTATTCTCTTTACTCTATCTATGTATTTCTTATTTTCTGTATTCCTAGTTATGTGTAACTAATCCATTTAGTTAGGGCTTAGGATGAAGCCCTAGTCATGAATATTCAATGTTATGGATAGTTTCATAGTTAATTGATTTCTTTGCTTTCATTGCCAAGTTGTTAATCTCCAGCTTATTATGTGCTTGATGTATGTTTTCTTGGAGTAGCTAACTAGGATTTTATGCATCTAGCACAGGTTGGGAAGGGGTTTAGATTCACCAATTCTACTCTCCTTTCACAAGCAACACATGAATGGCCTAAGAATCATTCAATGGGTTAATAACCATAGATTGACTAGGACAGATACCATGTTCTAGGACTTGTGTGATTATCATATTCTCAAGGAACTTAATGACTCTTGTATGCTTTATTCTAAGTAGATACCATGCTTAGGTTGCATATTAGAGATCACGTGTTGTGTAGATACCATGCACAATTACATGCCTTAGGAGAATCATGCATCCTGCACCTAGATACCATAGGCTTGTATGCGATAATCTATTGTTAATAAAGCTTGAGTCAATTTCTATGCATTCATAACTTGGATAGGAAAACTAGTGGTGGATTCCAAGGCTCTAACACTTCTTAATCATTGTTTCACAACTTGTTGATTGCTGCCATTGTTACTTTCTAGCACTTCCATTTCATTATCTTGTTTTCATCTCAACAACAATACCCCCCCATTTCGAGTGCGTGTGTGGTGCTAGGATTCTGTCCTAGACCTTGCCATTGTAGTGTGTTTGTTTGTTTCTTTTCTGTTTTCCAACATTCTAAGTAATTTAACTTGCAACCAAGTTACCATTCTCCGTGGGATCGACCTCGTATTTACATAAGCTATACTATAAATAGTTCGTGCACTTGCGAGAATTAAAGTTGCTATTCTTAATAACTCATTTTAGTTGTTAGGAATAGGCTCAACACTGCTCCCTGTATATAATCATTAAAGAAAATTGGCATGTTACAAGGCAGTACTAATTGAAAACATGAAGAGGTATCATAAGGTGATGCGCTTGGAAACTACATCAAAGGAGGGAGTATGTGCAAGTAAATTCTGTCCAATTGGCTACCCTAGCTTTCTTTCTGAAACTCAGTCAAGGAGGGAGTATGTGCAAGTATATTCTGTCCAATTGGTTCATACTTTTCTTTTTCTCTTTAATTTGGAGTAGAAGGATTTACAATTGGGATATTTCAGTTCAAATCTCTCAGTTGAACCAAATAATTGAACCCTAAAAGCTCCTTTCAAAACATAAAACAAGAAAACTTGAATGGATTATAAGTTATGTTCTTGAAGCATGTAATTCATAGCTAACAAGTCAAGAAGCTAATTGTAACCAACATAAGACGTTATGCAGTAGTGCTTGGAAGTGTGAGTGTGAATAAGAATAAGGACAAGAACAAGTATATAAAGAGAATGATACATGAAAAATAAAATAAAAATTAGTCATACTACTCTATCAATGATTGATAAAGCAATAATATATATACTGAGGTTAGGTATTAACCTCAGATTGACTAATAAGTAAGAGTATCCACTCTGTCTTCTCAACATTAGGAAGAGATTTCAGTAGAGAGAATTCTTCTGGGTTACCACTCAATATTATGCGTACAGCCTTAAAAACTTGCAATCTACTGAGGTTAGGTATCTTTGAAACCACTCCAAGGACCTCCTCTCCTTTGAGTTGTAGCTTCATTTGACTTGCCAAAAACTCCTGCAGTAACTTTGACACCTCACCAGCTGCATGTTCCAATGGATCTTTTTTCGCTTTCTTATTTGGATGCGAGTCAGAAGTTGAAGTTAACGGATTTATACAAGCATGCGAGTTAGGGCCGTTATTTTCTTCTTCAGCCTCCATTATTTCTTCAGCACAAGCACAGAGAGAAAGTAAACATCAAAGAGAGCAAAAACGGCACAAGAGAAAAGATTCGTTTTTCTTATATTGTTTACACACAAAGATATTAAACTGACAAAGCATTTGGTAATAAGCAGAGAGAAAGCAAACAACTGATTCTAATCTATCTGAATTCTGAAGTATAACAGCATTGACTAAACCAGCCAAGGTGTGCAATGCATCGTGACTATTACAACCAGAAAGAGACAAAATGTGATGAAGTTCACACCTCATTGTCACATGAAGTATCTGAGTCGTTCATTTTATTATCTATGTGCAATGTCAAATACAGATTACAGAGATGTGGGAACATTGTAAAATTCTCCAAAAATAATAAGACCTCTCCATCACTTTATATGTTTTCAAGAACAGAGGCAACTAATTTTTGAAGACAGGAAAATGTGAAAATATGAGCCATTATCGCATTCGTAGACTACTTCATGATTTATATTTCACACTAAACCTTAAAAGAATACAGATGTGATTTCAAACAGAGAGCTTATCTTCTAAAGGTTTCACTTACCATGCAAACAATATATACACAATTGAAGGACATAAGTACTAATCACAGAAACATTCCATGTTTGATGCATTTTACAGTAATAAGCTGAATGTCCAAGCGTGATCTAAGGAACATTACATTTGATTAAGCCTCCTTTATAAACTCTTTTACACACACATATAACTTAACATCTGTCTATTAAATGGATTTTCAATATCTGTCTATTAATATTTGACTGACCTGCAGATGGCTGTTTCGAAGAAGGTGGGATGCCCGAGTGGGTGGAAACGGGGTGCACATCACCCCTGTGCTCAGCAACGTCATTGGTAAGTAGGGCCATACTGGGCTTGTGGCTCACCACCGCTTGAGGCTGCTTGACTGCAGGAGAAGATGGAGTAAAGCTATAGCCAAAAATATCCATGTTGTCCAAAGGCGACCAAGGAGAATAAAGTTTATCCGTAGGCTCAACTGGCACGTGAGAAGCCATGGCGAAGTGCGTGATCAAGGACGCAAAAGGCAGGGAGTCGGGCATGGAAGTTGGGAATGCAGCACGGCAGATGGCACGAAAAATGTAGGTGGCCAGATCAATGGGCACATTGTTCCCAATGGCATAAAGGAGGCGAGCTCTATCAGGGCTAAGCAAAGAAGGGATAACGTGACAAGGAGGATCGATATTATATCTCACTATGCTGTTAAGCACTTTGTACAAATCACTCAGTCGATTTTCACGCAAAACCCTGACCCTCTTGTTCCAACCCAAAGTAGATTTCACCAACTTCAAGTCAAGATTATCAACAACAAGCCCAGGAAAACCAGGTGATTTTTCATTTGGGTTTGGCCTAGCAAGTTTAAGCAACTGTGCAATGCCAGAAACAGAGAAATTCAACACCTTACCTCGCAAATACACATCAAATGAGTCAGGGTATTCTCGACCGCTGGAGAAATGCAGAGTCTCATCCCACAAACAAGTATCAAAAGGGCCCAACCCAGGTGGGTTTTTCTGCTCGGCGGAGAAAGGAGGAATGTTTGCATAGAATTCTCGGTCAATCTGGATATTAGCAGGCTCTGAAGGACCCATTGCCAAAAGCCAACCTCTTGATTTGAAGATTCTGGGAAGCCCAAGATCCCCGAAGTCACTCAATTTGACCTCCCGCTCAACCGTCACACATTGAACACTGAAGATTTTCTTGTAGCGGTTCATTGCTTCCGAATTCTTGAACTTACTTTCATCAATATCGTCATCAACATAAGCTCGCTCCCTACCCATCAAATCAATAATATCCAATTACAACGAAGTAGTAGTTTTAGAAGATTTGAGCTAAAAAGGGCTGTGGGTTGGGTTGAAGGATGAGGATGAGAAGAGAAAATGACGTTTGAGTTGAGGGAAAATGGAAATTCTGAAAATGAAAAATATATACCGGTATTCTTCCAGGGGAGTGAGGGGGAAAAAGAGGGAGGAAATGGGAGGGAAACTTTTTCATAAACGCGCCACTTTAATTTTACGTTCAGAAAGTTGATTTTAAAATCTCTACTATTTTGCCCACTTGGCCTGGAAAATCAGTCCGCTATCCAAATCAGATCGCATTTTTTTTCTTATTTTTTTTTTATTGGGTTTGAAAAGGAAGTTCATTGAGGTTTTTTTGGTCAAGGAACTATATTCATTAATAGTGGAAAACATTACAAATTGAGTAAACTCATTTCAAATGCAGCCCAACACCAACAAATAAAGCAGACCCAGAAAAACATAACCAAATAAACACAAAAGCCCATACAACATTAAACAAAGAAACCCTAGATCTAGAAACACAGGAGCAGCCGCACATAGCATGCCAACAACCCCACCAAAGCAGATCCACCACCACCAAGGAGGAGTAACTGATACCAGGGGGTATCAAAGAGGCCAACGGAAGATGGGGGTGAGCAGGCCACCCGCGCGGAAGCGCTCCCATAATCCAAGAGTCTAGTGCAGTATGCACTTTAATCGCAGCCACGGACCACCACACGCCATCGAGAAAGAACAATGAGAGCAGTGGATGCGGAACCGAGGAGCAAACGGTGGTGGTTGAGAACTGGCGACCAGACGAAGTCGCTGGCCATGTGTGGACGGCTACATAACAGAGAAGAGATGAAGGGAGGATATATGTAAGAAGCGGAGTGTGAAAAGTGAAGGTGGCTGGGGAAGAAAGGAGAGGGAGATATGGGAGATAAAGGGTCTCACAGAGTGGGCTTACCTTAGGGAAAAACAGAAAAAAAACTAAAGGAAACCGAAGTAGAGGCAAGGAGCCCCAGATCTTGATAAATGCATAATTCTGTATCATTTTGTTACACTCTACCCTATTGTTTGGTTATGTGTTTAGGTAAAACTTGTGTTTTTAATCCATTTTGTGTTTGTTATTCAGTTCATTGAGCTCTAGGTACCAATTGGGGCATTTGAAGCAAATTGGTGCAAAAATGTGCAAAAACTGAAGACTGAGTTAGAAATTCATTTTGGACCTATCTTCTTCATACGAGCTTGGATTGGGCCAATTCTTATGTGGTTGGATCAGAGACATTCTGAACTTCAAAATGGACATCTCAAAGTCATCATTTGATTCAGCCAAGCCCAATTCGTAAGCCCAAGAAGTTGTTCATCATGCTGACAGGAGGATGACCTAATTGTTGCTTGGTCATGATGAGCTAGGCATGAGCTATTATTTCTGGTTGGAAGCTTGGTCATGCTGACATGAAGATGAGCTATGGCTGCTGGTGGGATTTGTTAGTGGAATTGTGCAGCAACCAATTCTAATTTTTTAATACAAGTGTTGTGTGCATTAGCCATATTGAATTCAGATTTATCACTCCCTTCTCCCTATAAATACCTCTTCAATTCCAGATTCAAGGTGTGCAAATCCTGGGATTCACAACCTCACAACCATTTTTCACTCCAGCCTTTCTCAAACACCTCTCCCTAAACACATTCAGAAATCATCCTCCACCCTCCCATCATTTCCCAAACACAATCCATACAATCCACACCATCTACACCACTCTTCATCTCTGGCTGCAGCATACAAGGTGGAAGCTGTGAGAAGCTCTACAACAACAGAATTCGTTCTTCACGAGTTTTTCTTACTCTCTCCATGTTTGTTATGATTCAAATGCATTTCCCATTAATGGAGTGTAACTAATTACCATAGCTAGGGTTTCAATGTAACCTGACAAGACAATTTCATGTTTTCAAGTTAATGTTACCCTTGTTGATTACTTCTAATTTTCTGGTCTCATTAATTTGTTCTTAGTTGAATCTTTATGCATGTTTAAATAACTGGCCACTATGAACACATGCATGTTGGTTATCTAGTTCAAGTTTACATAAACACCATATGACTCTTGAACCGATTAATGAATGAGTGGGTAATGCATTTAGGACAAACACCATGTTTAAATGTTTACTTGGTTCCTTTGTGTTCTTCTTAAGCTTAATGGATTTAGATTCATAGCTTAGACTAAACACCATAGCTAAGTTGTGTTTTCTGAGTATTTGATTAAAACCAAACACCATATGGATAATACATAAGAAAGAATGAACTCCAGAAACTGAATTGATCAACTTAAATGCTTGTTAACTTGTTGCTTGAAATTGGATTGTCACGGTGAAGTTGAAACCCTAGTGCTTGTCTCCTTTGTCTCTAAATTTTCTAAAACATCTACTTGCTGGTCACTTGCTATTTTGCATTCCCT
This sequence comes from Prunus yedoensis, assembly GCA_005406145.1. Lineage (NCBI taxonomy): Eukaryota > Viridiplantae > Streptophyta > Magnoliopsida > Rosales > Rosaceae > Prunus > Prunus yedoensis. The sequence continues at coordinate 80,025 of BJCG01000181.1, forward strand.
TTTAGTAGTTTTCAGTCACTTGCTATTTGCTTTCCCTTTTTGTAGTTTTTACTCCAAACAAACTCAACACAACCTCATTTAAATTCTGTTTAGCCTTAGGATACTTGTGAGTCTAAGTAGTAGTAATAAGTGTCTTTCATCCAAGTCTCTGTGGAACGACCTCGTTCTTGCATTCCTGTACTATAATTGGTTCGTGCACTTGCGAGAAATAGATAGAGTAAAATCTATCTAAAATGAAAATGGCGCCGCTGCCGGGGACTTGATTAAGAGTCTTGTTACTATTGCTTACTTTCTTTAGTTTTTCTTTGTTTTCAGGTATTTACATGTCGAGCAAACCATTGCTTGAACAAGTTGTATCAGCGGTCAAGAAACACTCTCAATCCGGAACCATTAGGATCCAACCAATCCGTGGTACACAACAACCATCACTAGCTGAATTTGAACAAAGACTTGTTGAAGCAAGAGAGGCAGCCATTAAATCTATTCTTAATTCCTTAGAAGCCGAAACCTCCAATTCAGCAAGCTCAGAAGAGTACTCTTTGTTCAACATCTTTAACTCATATCAAGAAGAAGAAGAGGAAGAAGAAGAGATGGCAGCCAATGACCAACGTGCTTTGGAGGATCTTGCTCAACCAATCATACCAAATTCACCTTCATGCATCTTGCTGTCCACAGAAGCTAGAAACTATGAGCTTAAATCTTCTCACTTTCAAATGCTTCCTTCTTTTTATGGTTTACCTAACGAAGATCCTTTGGCTCACATTAAAGAATTTTATACTGTTGTTTGTACTTTGCCTTTGAAGGATGTGTCTGAAGCAAATCTGAGGATGAGGGTTTTCCCTTACACTTTGAAAGATAGGGCAAGGACTTGGTTGATGTCGTTAACCCCTGGATCATTAACCACTTGGGATGCTGTTGCTAAGAAGTTCTTGGAGAAGTTTTTCTCCGCCCAAAAGACAGCCACCTTGAGGTCCAAGATTTTCAACTTCTCACAACATGATGGCAAACCATTCAACGAATGCTGGGAGCGTTTCAAAGGAACTCTAATGCAATGTCCACAAATGCAAATTTTTTATGATGGACTAACCGAAACTTGTCAATCTACTGTCAATAATGCTGCAGGTGGAGTTTTAAAGAAAAAGAATGCTCAAAAGTCATATGACATATTTGAGATGTTGGGATCCAATGCTCAACACAAAGATACAAGAGGTAAAGTTGGTATCTATGAGATTAGTCCTAACAATGAGCTTGCTTCACAGGTGGCTAGTTTACAAAGGAAGCTTGACGCCGTGCTCAATATGGTACCTAAAGCTCCTCAAGTTGAAGTTTGTGCTATTTGCAATGCTCAAGGACACTCAACTCATATGTGTTCAGCTAGTAATGACTATCCTGAGTTTGTCCAAGAACAAGCCCACTGTGGGGGTCTTTTTGTTTCCAGCAGCCTGACGAATGGGCTTGGGCTGCTGTGATAAGAGAGCGAACAAAAAAAGCCTCCCGATGTCTGAGTTCAAGAACCAGACTCCCAAAAGAAATTTTAAAAGACTTGCTGAAGCCTTAGAAAAATACATTTGGGTTCTTTTCACCAACACCCAGAAGAATGCATGAAATTCGTTAACAACTTAGCTTGAGGTGCTTGTGGCATGGGAGCTAAACTTTCACAAGTTTAGCAATTTCGAGAGAGAGAGAGAGATCAAAGCATGAATTTCTTTCAGAGAAACAGATTTAGAGTGGAGGAGGGGAGAATTAGGATGGTTTCTATCTTAGAACATAGGGAAACAATGGGAGTAGAAGATGTGGTAAATTCCAGTTCGCTTGACAAAGCTTGGTCTTGCTCTGGAATGGTGTTTGTTGCTGGGTAGAGGAAGCTCCCTTTTATAGGCATTTGGAACCCTAAAGTAGGCCTAGAATGATTATAAAAATTAAAAATAACTAGATTATTGTTTGTATAAAAAAAAATCACCACTTTATATTTTCTAAAATTTTCCTCATCTTTTTATTTCATACGTAATATTCTTCTATTTACTAAAGTTTCTCTGTAATTTATTAGATTACTTATTCCTTTTGCCTTTGGAAAGATAAATGATATTATTATTATATTAGCTTCTCTAGGCGTATCGATACACCAGGCGCACTCCAACTCAAGTTCTCAACCCTAATCGCTAAAATCCCTCATCTCAGTCGAGATTATTTCTGAAACAGAAACGCTCCAGCCGTCAGCGACGAACAATCCGCCCATCTCAACCGTCAACTCCTCCATTTTTCGACGCCGTCTTCCTCCCATATACATATTGTTCAGCTCTCCTCTCTCTCGACAGTGACAACGGTTGATGCGCAACCATCTTCGATCTCATCTCATCCCAAGTATGATGTCTTACTGCAATATATTCTGATCTTGGACCCCATCTCATCACAGATTTAAGATCCACTGAACCCCCACCCTCTAGTAACGATCAGTTTCCTTGATTTTGTTTCATATTTCTTTTTTATTCTCTTCCGTTTCTTATTTCCTGGGTTTTATGTTCTACAGGGTTTTAGTTGCATTTTTTTTTTGGCATTCCAAGTTTACTTTATTATTAGTTGAATTAACTCTCCAGATCCTCCTGGTATGCAATTTTAGATTTAAAATTCATTTTTGGTGGGTGAGTTTGAAGTTGTAGAAATTGTTTCTTTATTGTGATAAATTTATCATTCATGAATTTTGAACTTTATGCTACTGATTAAAAGTATATAGCAATGATCTTCTCATAAATTTTGAAATTTCCGTTGATATGAATTTTTTTGTGTTGAATATGAATAGGGTCTGTGCAAGTTCATCTTATACGGTTTATGCATCTTCTCATAAATTTTGAAATTTCTATTGACATGATTTTTTTGTATTGAATATGAATAGGACCTCTGCAAGTTCATAATGGCTGCCACGGACGATGGTTTGAAGAAGCTCGAGTACCTTTCCTTGGTTTCCAAGGTCTGTTCAGAGCTCGAAACCCATATAGGGGTTGGGGACAAAGTTCTGGCGGAGTTCATCACTGAGTTGGGACGAAACTGCGAGACGGTGGACGAGTTCGACACCAAATTAAAGAAAAACGGTGCCGAGATGCCTGATTACTTTGTCCGTACACTCCTCACTATCATTCACGCTATTCTTCCACCGAAGCCAAAGCCGGAGAAGGACTCGAAGAAAGAGAGCGCTTCTGATGGTAGGAAGACCAAGTTTAAGGCTTTGGCGGTCGCTGATAATAAAGATAGAGTCAAGGACATCGAGAAGGAAATTGAGATGGAGACCAAGGAAAAGCGAAACAGAAGAGAAGAACAAGACGAAGAGCGAGAAGAAGATAGGCGTAGAGGTAGTGATAGATATAGGGAAGGAGATAGAGATAGAGATCGAGATAGACACAGAGGAGGTAGAGATAGAGATGGGAGGGAGAGGCGAAGGGAAAGGTATGATAGAGATGAGAGGCGTAGAGATACACATTATAATGATGATGGTGACGACAGGGGAAGGCATACAGATCGATACAATAAGCATAAGAGAGATGGGTATGAAGACGATGGAGATGTTAAGGAAGATGGTGATGATAGGAGAGGTAATAAGGATTGGCGGAATGGCCAGAACCATTCGGATGAGCCCGAATTGTATCAGGTTTATAAGGGCAGGGTTTCGAGAGTGATGGACACCGGTTGCTTTGTTCAGTTGAATGATTTAAGAGGGAAGGAGGGTCTGGTTCACGTTTCACAGATGGCAACTCGGCGAATTAGTAATGCTAAGGATGTGGTGAAGAGGGATCAGGAAGTTTATGTGAAGGTGATTTCAATTTCAGGTCAGAAGTTGAGCCTTTCAATGAGGGATGTAGATCAACATACAGGGAAGGATTTGCTCCCCTTGAAGAAGAGCTCAGAGGATGATGCTCTTAGGACGAACCCATCTTTTTCAAAGGATGGACCTGTGACTAGGACTGGTCTTTCTGGGATTAGGATTGTGGAAGAGGATGATGTTGGCCCATCACGCCGGCCATTGAAGAGAATGAGCTCACCAGAGAAGTGGGAAGCCAAACAGTTGATTGCCTCAGGTGTTTTGGGTGTTACAGAGTATCCTATGTATGATGAGGAAACCGATGGGATGCTTTATCAAGAAGAGGGAGCTGAGGAAGAGCTTGAGATTGAGCTCAATGAGGACGAGCCAGCCTTTTTGAATGGACAGAGCAGGTATTCTGTTGATATGTCACCTGTGAAAATCTTTAAGAATCCAGAAGGGTCACTTGGTCGTGCAGCTGCACTTCAGTCCGCACTCATTAAGGAGCGTAGAGAAGTGCGTGAGCAGCAGCAAAGAACCATGTTGGATTCTATCCCTAAGGATCTCAATCGTCCCTGGGAAGATCCAATGCCAGAGACTGGTGAGAGGCATCTTGCACAAGAACTTAGAGGTGTTGGTTTGTCGGCATATGATATGCCTGAGTGGAAGAAGGATGCTTTTGGGAAAACCATCAGTTTTGGGCAGAGGTCAAAACTCTCAATCCAGGAACAGAGGCAGAGCTTGCCTATCTACAAGCTGAAGAAAGAATTGATTGCAGCGGTGCATGAGAACCAAGTGCTTGTCGTCATTGGTGAGACTGGTTCGGGTAAGACAACACAGGTAACGCAGTATCTTGCAGAAGCGGGTTACACGACAATGGGTAAGATTGGTTGTACACAGCCACGTAGGGTGGCTGCCATGTCTGTGGCCAAGAGGGTTGCTGAAGAGTTTGGTTGTCGTTTAGGAGAGGAAGTCGGCTATGCAATTCGTTTTGAGGATTGCACTGGTCCAGATACTGTCATCAAGTACATGACTGATGGTATGCTTCTTAGGGAGATTTTGATTGATGAGAACCTTTCTCAGTATTCTGTGGTCATGCTTGATGAAGCTCATGAGAGGACAATCCACACAGATGTTCTTTTTGGACTACTGAAGAAGCTTGTGAAGCGGAGACCAGACCTTCGTTTGATTGTGACATCTGCTACTTTGGATGCGGAGAAGTTTTCCGGTTATTTCTTCAACTGTAACATCTTCACTATCCCTGGGAGAACTTTTCCTGTAGAGATACTCTACACTAAACAGCCGGAAAGTGACTACCTTGATGCATCTCTAATAACTGTTCTACAAATACACTTGACAGAACCTGAAGGTGACATCCTTCTTTTCTTGACTGGACAAGAAGAGATTGATTTTGCATGCCAGTCTCTTTATGAGAGGATGAAGGGTCTTGGTAAAAATGTCCCTGAGTTGATTATCCTACCAGTTTATAGTGCCCTTCCTAGTGAAATGCAGTCAAGGATATTTGATCCTGCCCCACCAGGTAAGAGGAAGGTAGTTGTGGCTACTAATATTGCTGAGGCATCACTGACCATTGATGGGATATTTTATGTCATTGATCCTGGTTTTGCAAAGCAAAATGTTTATAACCCAAAGCAGGGGCTAGATTCACTGGTCATAACTCCAATTTCCCAAGCATCAGCCAAGCAACGAGCTGGGCGTGCTGGGCGTACAGGCCCTGGGAAATGTTACCGCCTCTACACTGAGAGTGCATACCGCAATGAGATGTCCCCTACTTCAATTCCAGAAATCCAGAGGATAAATCTTGGGACTACTACACTTACGATGAAAGCTATGGGGATAAATGATCTCTTGTCTTTTGATTTTATGGATCCTCCTTCACCCCAAGCACTCATTTCTGCCATGGAACAATTGTACAGTTTAGGAGCACTGGATGAGGAGGGGCTGCTCACCAAATTGGGTAGGAAAATGGCTGAGTTTCCTCTGGATCCACCCTTGTCTAAGATGCTATTGGCCAGTGTGGACCTTGGATGCAGTGATGAGATCTTGACCATCATTGCAATGATTCAGACTGGTAATATTTTTTACAGGCCTAGGGAAAAACAAGCCCAGGCAGATCAGAAGAGAGCCAAGTTTTTCCAGCCAGAGGGAGATCATCTGACTTTACTTGCAGTCTATGAGGCATGGAAAGCTAAGAATTTTTCAGGGCCATGGTGTTTTGAGAACTTTGTTCAGTCTCGATCCTTGAGGAGGGCACAGGATGTCAGAAAACAGCTTCTCAGCATCATGGACAAGTATGTTCTTCTAATTTATCTTGATGTGTATTCGTGGTTGCATGGATCTTTTTTTCTGGTTTCACATGTGCATGAATGGTTTTAAAAGATTTAGATTAATGTTCTAGGTTTGCTCATGTTTGGTACATTGTATTTTTGCAGTAGTCTTGAATTAGGCATGCCTTTTGCTGTCTGTACTTGATGGAATTGCTGAAATGTTGTTCAGGCCTAGTTTGTGTTTTAAAATCTAGATATATGGTACCTGAGCCGCGAATAGGTCATTACGAGTTGTAATGTTGATGTTACCTCATACACTGTTTTCAGAGCATTATTCGCAGAAGTGCATTTTTCCACCATTTTTTCAGTGGTTAAGTATAGTATCTTTATAAATTATAACTACCCTTTTGTGTATGGCTAAATTGCCAGTATATGCTCTTCAAATGTGCTCTCTTGTGCGGAAATGTTAGTCATTTTGATACTGGAATTGTTTTTCTTGGTAAAGTGTTTGTACAAAATACTGCAAAACCGTTTTAAAAGTTGATATGGAAATTCAGATGGCATATTACACATCCTACCATCGCCATTAACAGATTTCATTGATTGAACATAGCATTCTCATGTAAGCTCTAGGATAGATTATTATAAAGATTGTGTATAGAAACCTAGCATAAGTTTGTCATGCCAATGTCTCTACTAGCACCCCTTGCCTTGCTTTAGTTTATAATCAACGATTTCTAAGTTGAGTATTCTGATTTGAAGATGAAATTGCATTCTGACTATAGGTTGTGAATTTCAGGTATAAACTAGATGTTGTGAGTGCTGGAAAGAATTTTACAAAGATCAGGAAAGCAATTACGGCAGGGTTTTTCTTCCACGGTGCTAGAAAGGACCCACAGGAGGGTTATAGAACCCTAGTGGAGAACCAACCAGTTTATATACACCCAAGCAGCGCCCTCTTCCAGAGACAACCAGATTGGGTGATCTACCATGAGCTGGTTATGACCACAAAAGAGTACATGCGCGAGGTGACGGTTGTTGACCCCAAATGGCTCGTGGAACTGGCACCCAGGTTCTTCAAAGTGGCAGATCCCACCAAGATGAGCAAGCGCAAGCGTCAAGAACGTATTGAACCGCTATATGATAGATACCATGAACCTAACTCTTGGCGTCTTAGTAAGAGACGTGCTTGATATGTGTATCATCTGCTGCTTTTGGTTTTTCTGTATGGATTCAATGTGAATATCTTGTAATTACTTGAGCTAATTTTTGACATTGAGTGCACAAAATTTGTGTGGCTTCGTCCTTTTTAACATCCTCATGAAATTCCTTCAACGTCGCAATAAGGGCGTCATCAATTGCTTATTTTCCTTACTGCAAGCAAGCTGGGGGTAGAATCTGTTGTGTAATTTAAAAGCTACATTATTTCTTGATTTCTACTCAAGGAGATATTAGCTGTTCTGTTCTCTGGACAATGAATTGTTAGGAAATGAAAGAATCATAGTGTATTCTTGAAAGTATTAAGGCATTCAATATTTGATGTATTTTTGCATTCAAATATGTATGGCCTTCTCTGATCCTAGTTTGTTAGCATGGTCTGGGTTTTCCCCCAAGAAGTTGAAGAATCAGTTATCAAACATCTTTGTACTGGTAATTTCAGTTCTGTGGCTTCAGGCTTTAAGCCAAGAAAAGTATAGATAAATAAACCCTTCTTTCAGAGACCGGAGGTACCTTATGTCAAGCACGGATGTTCCAAGTACACTAGTAGCCACATCACTTCCTCATCTAGTTTCACTTCCTGCTAACTAATGTCAGCTATTAATACATCAAACCCACTTAAAGCACAAAAGCTAAAGTACGCTAGTAGCCACATCACTTCCTGCTAACTAATGTCAGGTTACCAACCAAGCAATGAGGGGTTGTGGAAATCTGCATTCGTTAGTGTAGAAAACTCATCCAGTATGGTACTTGAAACAGAAGTGTCAATAACAGTGCTTACACCACTACCAACATAAACGTTTGGACAACCATAAATCCCACTTTGATTTAGTTAGAAATACAATTAAGGCTACCTGGATCTCGATGGGATGAAATGAGCTGATCCACGTGGGGTAAGAGCCTACAATTATTCAGGCTATTATCCCACATTTCCTGACCAATTGAAGTTAGGGAGGGAATTATTTGCTTCAGTTAAAACAGCTGAAGAATCTTGCAAGCCAAACACAGACAAAGGGTTGACAAGGCTGCTAAAATATGCATTCATCATTGTCTAGGAATGGAAGTGAACCATTTGTACTATTGAAATCTGAATGAGGCATATCAGTTTGTTGGGGCTAGTTTGTAGTTGCGCTGCACTTTGGTTTTGGTTGGCAAATGTCAGCTGGTTCACAAGGTTATAGGGACTAACAAACCCTGCGGCTAATTTATCTTTGAGTCCCTGTCCTGTAGAATTCAACTGGCTTAATTGATCCGCGGAAAAATCAGTATCTAATTTTGTCTTGTCAGTACTATTTCCAACTGGTGTTTGACTTCCAAACTTTGTTAGGTTGTTCAACTTTCCTGGTAGAATTGCATGAGATGTGTTCACGTTTATTGCAGCAGATTGATCCATAGATGATTGGGGAGGGTTTTGATTCGGTAGAGATATACCTTCTGAGAAGACACCCGGATTCTTTTGGTTGAGTTTGGCCTGCATGGTCTTCATATCTGCTATTAAATCTCCATTAGCAGCCGATTGCTGTTGTAGAGCAGCTAAAGTTCCAGCATGATTAACAAGTTGAGGTTTCATTAGCATATTGACTAGCTGTTCCAACCATAGATTTGAAATCGAGTAAGGAAAAGAGTTCCCATTTCCAATCTCAGGAACCCGAATGTATGGTCTTTTAATCAAATTTCCCCACTCAGTTTCTGCTCCTAGTAGCACAAAAAAGTCATTAAAAAAACATCGGACAGTGTTCCCTGCTTGAAAACAGAATAAAAAACTTACCCAAGAATCCAGAGTGTAATGGTCGTTTAAGACTCGAAGTCAGAGAAGGAAATATGAAAAGATTTTCAGGAGTCTCAATTTCCCATGAACTAACCCTGTTCTGTTTACAACAACACCCTGGCTCATCCCACTCTAATTATAATATTGATTAGGGAACATAAAAGCAAGATCACTTGGTAAAAGCTCAGAGTAGCTTAAGACACCTGAAGATTCCTCCACTTTGAACCAGGCCATCTCAGTGGATCTAAATCACTAATACCGACTATTGTACCCATATACCTGCAGAGAACATGCAAAAATGTTAACCTCTGGCTACACATTAAAGAAATGAACATAACATTATCACATTGGTAAAGAAGATGTTAATGTATCATGCAGAAAATATTGAAACCTGCTGCATTCTATCATCATAGAAAAGATTACGAAAGACCAGACAGATATCTGGAACCATTAAAAGGGTTTACTACACCAATCACTGCTGTTTATTTCATCATGACATGCTGTGGCACGTAATTAATTTACAATGAAATTTGGCCATTACTGTGAGAGCAAATATTTTCGTCTCCAATCAGAGCACGCCACGTGGAAAAGAAGATTATCCCTTAAATTAATTAATTAAACCATTTATTGAGATAATCAATTAATTTGGATAATATCTTAATTATATGGTATTATCTCATAATTAATAAAGATAATATCATTAATTGGGATATTATCATAATAAAGGGATATTATCTTATAATTAATGAGATAATATCAATAATTGGGGTATTATCTTATCAAAGGGATAATATCCTAATTATTGGATATTATCTTATAATTAACGAGATAATTCAGATATTATCAAGCCCGACTCAATCTCTACGAAACCCTAGCCCCGAGGCTACGAAACCCTAGCCCCGAGGCTCCTATAAATAGATGGGTTTATTCATCATTCAAGGTACATAAAAATCTACTCCTGATACCCGAGAAAATACCCGAAGCTCTCTCTCTCTCTCTCTCTCTCCACTCTCCACTCTCCATATTTTCTCCACACGGCTCCGGCCACCACACACGGCTCCGGCCGCCCGGTTCACACCATACATAAAACTCCGTACCCTTTGCTTAGCTATTGTTTTCCCACAAACACTCGAACTAACTTAGGTATCGGAGGGCCTTTGGCCAACACCCCCCGGGTGTGGTCTATTTACTCCAATCTTTTTTTACAGGAATCGAGAAGGAGGGAGAAGGAAGATCGAAGGTTGACGGATCTAGAAGTGAATATTCTCCCGCGAGATTATTTGCACAAACATTTGGTGCTTTCATTGAGAGCGCGAGTTATACTCAACGCGTGCTCAAGGAATCCGTTCCTCCTATTTTCCAATCCACCGAAGCCTTCCAAACAACCATGGTTGCAAGCAAGCGCATGAGGGGCAAGATCACCGTGAGGGCTCAATCCGTGACCGCCCAAAGCTGCTCCTCCCACGATCCCGCGATCGACATGGTGGCACCACCGCCTCTAGCCGCCACGAACCCGCAACAAACCCTTGTTGCCGCACCACACCAACCACCCCGTGTGACTGGAACCACCGTGCCACCTGCCGGACCTGCAGCTGGGACCACCGCACTAGCCGTCGTCGTACCATCTCAAGGCCCCGTGGTCGGATCTAGCCACCTTCATAGCGCCGCCACCGAGCATGGTGGAACCTCGCATCAAGGTGGGCTCACTACCACCGCCGACTTGGGCCCAATCTTGGAGCAACTCCGGTCATTCCCTCCATTGCCTCCGCGCTTGACGCACACTCCCGTTCACACCTCTAATGAAACCCTAGCCCGCGTGCAATTGGGCTCCACACACTTCTCTCCTCCCAATCCACGAAGTCAAGTAGACCTCAATCTGAGAGTTGACCAGCTAACTCAGAGAATGGATGACCCAAATAATTTGATGAGGCAGCTCCTCAACCAAATAAACTTGGCTCAGAACCTTGGCCTTGGACAACAGGGCGAAGAGAGAAGGATGGACGAACGCGCCGATATGCAGTTCAATGGGTACCAAGCAGGTCGAGCAGGAGTAAGCAGACAAGGAGATGGACAACAACGTGATCAGCTTGTGGACATGTCGCAAGCATTTGCGAGCCACACTCAGAGCAGACGAAGTCACCCATCCAGACTAAATTTAAGGACCAACGTGCGCGAAAGGCTGGGCCCACGACTTAACATCCGCGCCTGCCTGGGCCCGCAGGGAAACGTTCTTGAAAGGCTAGGCTCCTAGAAAGGTCAACCTGACGGCCATCGCAATGAGGATCGTGAAAAAAGGAGCTCTGCTACTCGCTCATAGAGAAATGTTCATGAAAGGCTAGGCTCTCAGGGAGGTCAACCAGATAACTCTCACGATGAGGACCGTGATGGAAGGCGCTCCGCTGCTCACTCTCGAAGAACCAATTCTCACCACCAAGCTACACAGAATCCCTCGCAAGCGCAGTCTACCAACACGCCGCATAGGCAGCGCAGCTGAGAAGGTCAACCCTTGCAAACCAACGAGGAAGTCAATCAGTGTCGTCCAAATCGCTAAGGTCGGCCACGTGACCAACTAGCCATGCATGTGGAAGACGTTGAGAAGCTTGTAAATAACCGACTTCGAGACTTAAAGATTGGCAAAAATTTCGAAGATACACTACGTATGGAGGTAGACCGAGCAAACTCCTCACCTTTCACTGCTGAAATCGAGCAAGCTGCTCCCCCGAAACGATTCTCAACGCCCTCTTTCACAAGCTTCAAAGGGGATTCCGATCCCGAAAGTCATCTGAAGCATTTCAAGAGCCTTATGATCCTCTACAAAACCGAAGACACGCTAATGTGCAAGGTGTTTGCAATGACTTTACGAGGAGCAGCTCAAGACTGGTTCCATACCCTGCCATCCGGGTCGATCAGTAGCTTCAAGGAGCTTGCCTATGTCTTCACCAAAGAGTACACTTCTTATCGGACGATCAAGAAGAATCCTGACCACCTGTTCAACCTGCGCAAAAAGCCCGATGAATCCCTTCGAGATTACATCAAGAGATTCAAAGCAGAAAAGGCTAACATCGTAGGATGCGATGACCGAATCGCGTCGTCTGCATTCAAGAAAGGTCTTCCAGCTGAACACGACTTATACCGCGAGCTGACTATCACTCCCAGCCAGACTCTGGTAGAGGTCTTCGCGACCGCGGAACGCTACGCTCCCTGGGATGACGATCGAATCGCCGCGAAGAAGTCCACCGAGCAGGATGATCAACCGACCAAGTGGGCAAGCCAAAGAAGCGACAGGCTTAGCAGTAGGGACAAAGACAAACGCAGATTTTAGCCCAAGTGAAAGACAAACCTTGGGTACGAAGACCGCCACCCTTGAAAGGAGATCCGGATAAGAGGGATACCAGAAAATATTGTGCCTTCCATGCGACCCATGGGCACAATACGAATAATTGCTTTGCTTGGAAAGCGCACCTCGAAGAACTCGTGAGAGAAGGTCATTGCACGGAATTCATCGCGAAGCAGGCCATCCAGCGAATCAAGGACAGCAATGCCGCGAATGAGCCACCTCAAAAAGGCATAAGGATTAACACATTCCTAGCTGACTCCGAGGAGTCCGGGTTGACCAGCAAGGAAAAGAAGAGAAAGATCAAACAAGCCACTGTGATCTCCTAGGTCTCCACTAATCTCCCACTGGCAGAAGACGATCCCGTGATCGGCTTCCAAAAGAAAGATCTAATTGGCCTCGATCTGCCATACAACGACGCTCTTATCATCAGCATTCAAATCGCTCAGGCCGTGGTCGATCGAATCCATGCAGACGAGGGCAGTGTAGCCAATATCCTACAATTGGCAGTCATCCAGCTGATGGGCTTAGAGACAAAGATCAATAAATCAGCTAGGTCACTAACCGACTTCAATGGCGCAACAACGGTTACCATGGGCACGATAGATCTCGACGTCTACTCCCCACCTGTAATCAGCTTACAAACGTTCATGGTCATTGATAAAGTCTCGCCCTACAATGGCATTCTAGGCAGACCATGGATCGGCAAGATCAACGCCATCACCTCCGCCACACATCAGAAAATCCGCTACCCTATCCCTGGGGGCGGTGTCGGTCAGATCAACAGTGATCAAGCAATGGCAAGGAAATGTTCAGCTCAAGGGCTGAAGAGAAGCAAGCAAACACAGTTCCTCCCAGTAAATCAGGCAGATCTGAAGGGAGTAGAGCCACCAGAGGAGAAGGAAAATCCCGTTCCTGACGGCCGAGCAGACCAGAAAGGAAAGGGAATAGCTACTCCCCAATAGCAATCAAAGAATCAGGACCAAGGCGAGGGAATCCATCCGGAGGTCTCTCCTGAGGAAGGATGGAAGCCGAAGAGGACATAGAGCTAGTACCCCTTGATCCTGACAAGCTAGAGAGGAAAGCGCGGATCGGCTCGCGCCTAAGCCAGGAGGAAAAGGCAGAGCTTGCAGCCTTCCTTCAGCACAACAAAGACGTATTTGCATGGTCGCCATCCGACATGCCAGGCATCGATCCCCAGGTCATCTGCCATCGCCTACACGTCAACCTAGCAATCAAGCCTGTAGCGCAGAAAAGACGCAACTTTGCCCCCGAGTGAGTTGCCATCATTGAAGCCGAGATCGACAAGCTCCTAGCTGCTGGTTTCATTGAAGAAGTCTCCGATGCAGAATGGCTGGCAAACATTGTTCTAATAGCAAAGAAAGATAAATGCATGTGGAGAGTGTGTGTCGAATACACCGACCTCAACAAGGCATGCCCTAAGGACAACTTTCCACAGCCAAGGATTGATCAGCTCGTCGATTCAACTTCCGGCAATCAACTGCTAAGCTTCATGGATGCCTACTCCGGCTACAATCAAATCATGATGCATGAAGACGACAAGGCAAAAACCTCATTCATCATTGAAAGGGGTACATACTGCTACAAAGTCATGCCCTTTGGGCTGAAGAACGCCGGAGCAACCTACCAAAGGCTAGTAAACAAAATTTTCAAGGAGCAAATCGGTAAAACCATGGAAGTCTACGTAGACGACATGTTAGTCAAAGCTCCTCAGCGAGCAGACCACATCACAAACCTCGCCGAGGCATTCAGCTTGCTCCGAAAATACAACATGAAGTTGAACCCGAGCAAGTGCACATTTGGAGTCTCGTCCGGCCGATTCCTAGGATACTTAGTCACCCAAAGAGGAATTGAGGCACATCCGAATCAAATCAAGGCTATACTCAACATGAAGTCACATGCCACAACAAAGGAGATACAAAGTCTAACGGGTAGAGCAGCGGCTCTCAACCGATTCCTCTCGAGATCTACCGACAAATGCAGGCCATTCTTCAAAGCCCTGAAAAAAGGACACAAGGACAAGTGGGATGATGAGTGCGAAGTAGCTCTTCAAAACTTGAAAACCTACCTTACTTCACCTCCCCTACTCTCAAAACCTATACCAGGCGAAGACTTGCACGTCTACCTGGCGGTGTCCGACTCAGCTGTCAGCTCAGCTCTCATCCGAGAATAGCTGGGGGCACAACATCCGGTATTCTACACTTCAAAAGCTCTTCTCGATGCAGAGACTCACTGCCCAAAAATGGAGAAGCTTATTTTTTCGCTTGTAGTTTCCGCAAGAAAGCTAAGGCCCTACTATCAAGCGCACCGGATAATTGTCATGACAGAATTTCCTTTAAGATCGATCCTCCACAGCCCCGACGCCTCTCAGCGACTCATGAAATGGGCTATCGAACTCAGTCAGTACGACCTCCTCTACCGGCCGAAGACTGCTATAAAAGCTCAGACTTTAGCAGATTTTGTTGTAGAGTTTACTCCGACAGCCGAAAAAGAGAAGCTGGTCACGAAAAGCAAGGAAAAAGCAGACGACACCTCCTCTGCCGACTCAAACCTACCTAACGACATGTGGCAGTTGCATGTAGACGGAGCGTCAAATCACAAAGGAGCGGGGGCAGGCGTCGTCGTAGTCCCCCCAGACGGAACTTTGTTGGAACAAACCATCACACTAGGCTTTCCTGCTTCAAACAACGAGGCAGAATATGAGGCATTGCTCGCCGGACTGCGCTTGGCAAAAGAACTGTCGATCAAAAGATTGGCCATCTACTCAGACTCTCAGCTGATCACGAATCAAGCCTCATGCGAGTATATGGCAAAAATTCGAGAATGATCCAATATCTCGACAAAGTCCAAGGACTTTTGAAGGAATTCCCTACTTTCACCATCCAACAAGTCCCACGGGCGGAGAACACTCATGCAGATGCACTGGCGAGCCTAGGATCAGCGCTGGACACCCAGTTCAGACGCTCCATCCTGGTAGAACACTTTGATCGGCCAAGCATCGAAGAAATAGAGCCAATTAACTCAATGCAAATCGATGAAGACCCCAGCTTGGTGAATGGAAATCTTCCAACGGATAAGTGATCAATGCATAATTCTGTATAATTTTGTAGCATTCTACCCTATTGTTTGGTTATGTTTTTAGGTAAAACTTGTGCTTTTAATCCATTTTGTGTTTGTTATTCAGTTCATTGAGCTCTAGGTACCACTTGAGGCATTTGAAGCAAAATGGTGCAAAACGTGCAATAACTGGAGACTGAGTTAGAAATTCATTTCGGACCTATCTTCTTCATCTGAACTTGGATTGGGCCAATACTTGTGTGGTTGGATCAATGACATTCTGAAATTGAATATGGACATCTTAAAGTCGACATTTGGGTGATCCAAGCCCAATCCGTGAGCCCATCAACTTACACATCATGCTGACTTGCAGATGAGCTCATTGCTTGCTTGGTCATGCTGACATGAGGATGAGCTATTGGTTTCTGAATGCTTGCTTGGTCATGCTGACATGAGGATGAGGTATGGCTGCTGGTGGGATTTGTTGGTGAAGTGCAACAACCATTTCTGATTATCTAATGCAAGTGTGTTAGGTCATTGCCATATTCTATTCTGATTTCTCACTTCCCTCTCCCTATAAATACCACTTCCATTCCAAACACTTTCATCAATCACATTCTGGGATTCACAATCCCTCTCTTCCAATTCCTAACATACCACTCATCCCAGCACAATCCCCTCTCAAACCTTCAGCAACCACAGCCTCATACACTTCCCCCACAGATCACTCCATCCTCAACCATCCCATCAATTCCCAAACACAATCCACACCATCTACACCACTCTTCATCTCTGGTTGCAGCATACATGGTGGAAGCTGTGAGAAGCTCTTCAACAACATAATTTGTTCTTCACGGGTTTTTCTAACTCTCTCCATGTTATTTATGATTCAAATGTATTTTCCATTAATGGAGTGTAACTAATCACCATAACTGGGGTTTCAATGTAACCTGACAAGACAATTTCATGTTTTCAAGTTAATGTTACCCTTTGTTGATTACTTCTAATTTTCTGGTCTCATTCACTCGTTCTTATTTGAATCTTTATGCATGTTTAAATAACTGGCCACTATGAACACATGTATGTTGGTTATCTAGTTCAAGTTTACATAAACACAATATGACTCTTGAACCGATTAGTGAATGAGTGGGTAATGCATTTAGGACAAACACCATGTTTAAATGTTTACTTGGTTCCTTTGTGTTCTTCTTAAGCTTAATGGATTCAGATTCATAACTTAGACTAAACACCATAGCTAAGTTGTGTTTTCTGAGTACTTGATTAAAACCAAACACCATATGGATAATCATACATAAGAAAGAACGAACTCCAGAAATTGTAATCAACTTAGGTGATTGTTAACTTGTAGCTTGAAATTGGATTGTCATGGTGAAGTTGAAACCCTAGTGCTTGTCTCCTCTGTCTCTCAACTTTCTAAAACATCTACTTGCTGGTTACTTGCTATTTTGCATTCCCTTTAGTAGTTTTCAATTACTTGCTATTTGGTTTTCCCTTTTGCAGTTCTCATTCCAACAATCTCAACACAACTTCATTTAAATTCTGTTTAGTCTTAGGGTTACTTGTGAGTCTAAGTGGTAGTAACAAGTGTTTTTCATCCAAGTCTCTGTGGAACGACCTCGTGCTTGCATTCCTATACTATAATTGGTTCGTGCACTTGCGAGAAATAGATAGAGTAAAATCTGTCCAACAGGAAAATGGCGCCGCTGCCGGGGACTTGATTAAGAGTCTTGTTACTATTGCTTACTTTCTTTAGTTTTTCTTTGTTTTCAGGTATTGCATGTCGAGCAAACTATTGCTTGAACAAGTTGTATCAGCGGTCAAGAAACACTCTCAATCCGGAACGATTAGGATCCAACCAATCCGTGGTACACAACAACCATCATTGGCTCAACTTGAACAGAGGCTTGTTAAAGCAAGGGAGGCAGCCATTGAATCTATTCTCAATCCCTTAGAAGCCGAAACCTCCAATTCAGCAAGCTCAGAAGAGTATTCTCTGTTCAACATCTTTAACTCAGATAAAGAGGAAAAAGAGGAAGAAGAAGAGATGGCAGCTAATGACCAACGTGCTTTGGAGGATCTTGCTCAACCAATCATACCAAATTCGCCTTCATGCATTTTGCTGTCCACAGAAGCTAGAAACTATGAACTTAAATCTTCTCACTTTCAAATGCTTCCTTCTTTTTATGGTTTACCTAATGAAGATCCTTTGGCTCACATTAAAGAATTTTATACTGTTGTTTGTACTTTGCCTTTGAAGGATGTCTCTGAAGCAAATCTGAGGATGAGGGTTTTCCCTTACACTTTGAAGGATAGAGCAAAGACTTGGTTGATGTCGTTAGCCCCCGGATCACTAACCACTTGGGATGCTGTTGCTAAGAAGTTCTTGGAGAAGTTTTTCTCCGCCCAAAAGACAGCCACCTTGAGGTCCAAGATTTTCAACTTCTCACAACATGATGGAGAACCATTCAACGAATGCTGGGAGCGTTTCAAAGGAACTCTAATGCAATGTCCACATCATGGGTTACCTCTATACTTGCAAATGCAAATTTTTTATGATGGACTAACCGAAACTTGTCAATCTACTGTCAATAATGCTGCAGGTGGAGCTTTAAAGAAAAAGAATGCTCAAGAGTCATATGACATATTTGAGATGTTGGGATTCAATGCTCAACACTAAGATACAAGAGGTAAGGCCGGTATCTATGAGATTAGTCCTAACAATGAGCTTGCTTTACAGGTTGCTGGTTTACAAAGGAAGCTTGACTCCGTGCTCAATATGGTACATAAAGCTCCTCAAGTTGAAGTTTGTGCTATTTGCAATGTTCAAGGACACCCAACTCACATGTGTTCAGCTAGTAATGAATATCCTGCGTTTATCCATGAACAAGCCCACATGATGAATTCTTACAACCAAAGGCCAAGAAATGATCCCTTCTCGAACACTTATAATCCTGGTTGGAGGAATCACCCAAACTTCAATTGGAGCAACAATCAAAATCAAAATCAAGCAAGTTCATCATTCCAACTGAAACCAAGTTCATTGGAGGACACAGTCAAGTTGTTGGCCCAAAATACTTTGCAATTCCAGCAAACTACTAATGATACTCTTCAACAACATTCTGCTGCCTTGACCAAAATGGAGATTCAATTGGGGCAGATTGCAGATAGTTTGAACCAAAGAGAACCTGGAAAGTTCCCTAGCCAACCAAATGTGAATCCCAAGCATCATGAGCAAGCCAACGCAATCTCAGTTCTCAGAAGTGGTAAGGTTATTGATAATAAAGTTAGCAAAGAAGTTACTAATCATGATGTTGTGAATGCAGGTGATGAACAAAAGGAAGAGACGACACCAAAAGAAGAAATTCCCATTGGCACGTCAACAAGTTCACCTGTATTGCACAAGGCTGAGAAGCCTTATGTGCCACCAATTCCTTTCCCTGGACGTCTTGCTAAAAGCAAACAGGATAAGTCATTTACTGAAATTTATGATATACTTAGTAAAGTCAATGTTAACTTGCCTTTACTTGATATGATCAGGAATATGCCAACTTATGCTAAATTTTTTAAGGAGTTGAACTCACACAAGAGAAGGTATAGCCCTCATGAGAAGGTGTTGGTGTCTGAAAATGTGAGTGCTGTCCTTCAAAGAAAACTTCCTCCTAAACTCAAGGATCCAGGCAGTTTTACCATCGGCATAACCATTGGAGATAAACGAGTGGAGAAAGCCATGTTGGATTTAGGTGCAAGTATCAATCTAATGCCTTATTCAGTGTACCTGCAACTAGGTTTGGGAAGGCTAAAATCCACCACACTCAGTTTACAACTTGCTGATCGCTCAGTGAAATATCCTAGAGGTATAGTTGAAGATATTTTGGTTCAAGTTGATAAGCTAATATTGCCTGTCGATTTTGTAGTGTTAGACATGGAAGATGCACCCATTCATGACCGTGAGCTGCCTATCTTGCTTGGAAGACCATTTATGGCCACAGCAAACACTCTTATTGATGTGAAAAATGGCATTCTGAAAATGACAGTCCTTGGCCAAACCATAGAATTCAAAGTGTTTGAATCCTTAACTCATCCTTCTAATTCACTTGATTGTTTTTCAATTGATAGTTTGGATTCCCTGGTTTTGTCTAAATTAGTGCAGGCACAATCTGATGATGCTTTAGAAATTGTGTTGACACAACCTTCAGGTGACCTTGATGATGAATCTGAGTTCATTGAAGTGGCAGCTGCCCTTGAGCCACCTAAACTTGAGCACAGAACATATGGGGCAATTAAAAAGTTCAATTTTGATCTCAAGGAAGCTGGGAATGTCAGAAAACTGCAGATCAATGAATTGGAGGAGCTAAGGAACAAAGCTTATGAGAATGCGAAAATCTACAAAGAGAGGACCAAACGCTATCATGAAAAGGCCATCCTTAGGAAAGAATTCAAGCCAGGTATGAAAGTTTTGTTATATGACTCACGTTTGCGTCTCTTTCCAGGTAAATTGAAATCTAGATGGCTGGGGCCATTCAAGGTGCTTCAAGTTTTTCCTCATGGAGCTGTTGAGATTGAGAACCTAAGGAACATGACAACTTTCAAGGTGAATGGGCAGCGATTGAAACAATACTTGGATGATGAAGTGGAAACACGAGCTGTGGACTCTCTTGAGTTCACCACACCCTAACTATTGGCAACCCAACTAGGTTTTGTTGTTTTTGTTTTTGTTTTAGTTTAGAGTTGATTCATTTCCTGCGTTATATGTTTAGTTTGGTTTTTGCATTTTGTTTCCTTTCTTTTAAACATTGAGGACAATGTTTCATTCAGGTTTGGGGTGTGGGATGAAACTTGTTGAAGTTGTGAGTCTGTTTCCGAGTCTTAGTGAAAGATTTCTTTTTGCTTACTAATGAAGATGTATATGCAATGTCATTGTCACTAATTCTTTGCTAGTGTGTTGCCATGGAAGTGTTTGCATCAGAAATTCTACCATACACACTGTCATGCAATTGGAATTTCAGTCCAGAAGGTGCCATACTCAGATATCTTTAGAAGAATTGTGGAGGCTACCCTAGTAAGCTAATTTGAGCCTATTCCATTCCTTGAGAGGGTTTTACTTGTTTCTACTCTTACAACTTCCCAGATTCATTTTATGTTGATCTCATTATATTCATCGAATGCTAAGAACTATTTGATCTTTTGCAGATGCTATGTTGCTTGCTGACATTTGTGGAAAGGATGTACCCATTGATATGATGTAGGCTATGTGTGTTTAAGTCACTAAAAGGCTTTGATATCCCTCCCTATTGTGTGCTTCCTTTACCCAATTTTGCATCCAAACACTTAAGCCTTTCTTTCATCACCCACATTACTCCTATCTTTGTATCTTACTCTAAGATACCATCCCTTGTTTAGCCATACCCTATAACTGGAGAACATGTCAAGATCTCAACAAAATGAAGAAGCAAGGATGGGCGTTATACCAAGCAAATGGAGAGAATCAGTGTGTTAGTGCAATTCAAGGAGAAAAGCAAAAGAATGCCAAATCCGTTTTAAAAAAAAAAAAACATAACATAACATGTTCTTGATCAAAGTTCAAATTCAGTTCATTGAAGCACAAGTCATTGCCTTGAAGATTCACAAAATGTAGCCATTTACCTTGCAGCAAGAAGGAGCACTCTTGGCATGTTCTTGAGTTCTTAGTTTTCATTTCCCTTCTTTTTCATAACCCCTACCCTCAGCCTGACATTACAAGCTTGATTAAGACCTAACTGATCTTTGGGGAAGTCCGGTTCATGAGTGCTGGTATGCAATGTATTCTTTCTATGTTCTTAGCATTTGATTTCCTTTCATGAGATCTTATTTCCAGAAATCGTGCTTTTGTTTTATGATTATTTCATATGTGAAATCTTGTTTCCCTTTACATAATGTCACTCACATATGCTTGTTGAGAAACTAAACCCTAGGTTCTTTGTGAAGATTTGAGTGATACCCGTGAGACCTAGAGTTGAGGCGATTTCTATCTATGTATTTGGGAATGGTGACTTCAATGCTGAAATTCTTTTTGCAGTGGCAATACACTATACACCCTGGTGTGAAGATCTGAAGTGGCATGCCATTAGTTTTGAAAGTGTGATTGTGCATTCATTGGTTTTCCTTAGTTTGTTTAAAAGTGATTCTTTAAGTATTAGTTGTCTTGCAGAATTTGCAGATGTTTGTGGGAGTCATCGCTGTAAACCCTCAGGAGACACAACTGCTCCTACTAGGGACACCTAGAGGTTTAAAGGCTTATTGCATATGCTCAATGCAATCGTGTCATCTACGAAAATGGTGTAATAAGTTTCTTTTGTGTTGTTTAAGTTTTAGTTTTGCTTGAGGACCAGCAAAATATAGGTTTGGGGTATTGATCAATGCATAATTATGTATAATTTTGTAGCATTCTACCCTATTGTTTGGTTATGTTTTTAGGTAAAACTTGTGCTTTTAATCCATTTTGTGTTTGTTATTCAGTTCATTGAGCTCTAGGTACCACTTGAGGCATTTGAAGCAAAATGGTGCAAAACGTGCAATAACTGGAGACTGAGTTAGAAATTCATTTCGGACCTATCTTCTTCATCTGAACTTGGATTGGGCCAATACTTGTGTGGTTGGATCAATGACATTCTGAAATTGAATATGGACATCTTAAAGTCGACATTTGGGTGATCCAAGCCCAATCCGTGAGCCCATCAACTTACACATCATGCTGACTTGCAGATGAGCTCATTGCTTGCTTGGTCATGCTGACATGAGGATGAGCTATTGGTTTCTGAATGCTTGCTTGGTCATGCTGACATGAGGATGAGGTATGGCTGCTGGTGGGATTTGTTGGTGAAGTGCAACAACCATTTCTGATTATCTAATGCAAGTGTGTTAGGTCATTGCCATATTCTATTCTGATTTCTCACTTCCCTCTCCCTATAAATACCACTTCCATTCCAAACACTTTCATCAATCACATTCTGGGATTCACAATCCCTCTCTTCCAATTCCTAACATACCACTCATCCCAGCACAATCCCCTCTCAAACCTTCAGCAACCACAGCCTCATACACTTCCCCCACAGATCACTCCATCCTCAACCATCCCATCAATTCCCAAACACAATCCACACCATCTACACCACTCTTCATCTCTGGTTGCAGCATACATGGTGGAAGCTGTGAGAAGCTCTTCAACAACATAATTTGTTCTTCACGGGTTTTTCTAACTCTCTCCATGTTATTTATGATTCAAATGTATTTTCCATTAATGGAGTGTAACTAATCACCATAACTGGGGTTTCAATGTAACCTGACAAGACAATTTCATGTTTTCAAGTTAATGTTACCCTTTGTTGATTACTTCTAATTTTCTGGTCTCATTCACTCGTTCTTATTTGAATCTTTATGCATGTTTAAATAACTGGCCACTATGAACACATGTATGTTGGTTATCTAGTTCAAGTTTACATAAACACAATATGACTCTTGAACCGATTAGTGAATGAGTGGGTAATGCATTTAGGACAAACACCATGTTTAAATGTTTACTTGGTTCCTTTGTGTTCTTCTTAAGCTTAATGGATTCAGATTCATAACTTAGACTAAACACCATAGCTAAGTTGTGTTTTCTGAGTACTTGATTAAAACCAAACACCATATGGATAATCATACATAAGAAAGAACGAACTCCAGAAATTGTAATCAACTTAGGTGATTGTTAACTTGTAGCTTGAAATTGGATTGTCATGGTGAAGTTGAAACCCTAGTGCTTGTCTCCTCTGTCTCTCAACTTTCTAAAACATCTACTTGCTGGTTACTTGCTATTTTGCATTCCCTTTAGTAGTTTTCAATTACTTGCTATTTGGTTTTCCCTTTTGCAGTTCTCATTCCAACAATCTCAACACAACTTCATTTAAATTCTGTTTAGTCTTAGGGTTACTTGTGAGTCTAAGTGGTAGTAACAAGTGTTTTTCATCCAAGTCTCTGTGGAACGACCTCGTGCTTGCATTCCTATACTATAATTGGTTCGTGCACTTGCGAGAAATAGATAGAGTAAAATCTGTCCAACAGGAAAATGGCGCCGCTGCCGGGGACTTGATTAAGAGTCTTGTTACTATTGCTTACTTTCTTTAGTTTTTCTTTGTTTTCAGGTATTGCATGTCGAGCAAACTATTGCTTGAACAAGTTGTATCAGCGGTCAAGAAACACTCTCAATCCGGAACGATTAGGATCCAACCAATCCGTGGTACACAACAACCATCATTGGCTCAACTTGAACAGAGGCTTGTTAAAGCAAGGGAGGCAGCCATTGAATCTATTCTCAATCCCTTAGAAGCCGAAACCTCCAATTCAGCAAGCTCAGAAGAGTATTCTCTGTTCAACATCTTTAACTCAGATAAAGAGGAAAAAGAGGAAGAAGAAGAGATGGCAGCTAATGACCAACGTGCTTTGGAGGATCTTGCTCAACCAATCATACCAAATTCGCCTTCATGCATTTTGCTGTCCACAGAAGCTAGAAACTATGAACTTAAATCTTCTCACTTTCAAATGCTTCCTTCTTTTTATGGTTTACCTAATGAAGATCCTTTGGCTCACATTAAAGAATTTTATACTGTTGTTTGTACTTTGCCTTTGAAGGATGTCTCTGAAGCAAATCTGAGGATGAGGGTTTTCCCTTACACTTTGAAGGATAGAGCAAAGACTTGGTTGATGTCGTTAGCCCCCGGATCACTAACCACTTGGGATGCTGTTGCTAAGAAGTTCTTGGAGAAGTTTTTCTCCGCCCAAAAGACAGCCACCTTGAGGTCCAAGATTTTCAACTTCTCACAACATGATGGAGAACCATTCAACGAATGCTGGGAGCGTTTCAAAGGAACTCTAATGCAATGTCCACATCATGGGTTACCTCTATACTTGCAAATGCAAATTTTTTATGATGGACTAACCGAAACTTGTCAATCTACTGTCAATAATGCTGCAGGTGGAGCTTTAAAGAAAAAGAATGCTCAAGAGTCATATGACATATTTGAGATGTTGGGATTCAATGCTCAACACTAAGATACAAGAGGTAAGGCCGGTATCTATGAGATTAGTCCTAACAATGAGCTTGCTTTACAGGTTGCTGGTTTACAAAGGAAGCTTGACTCCGTGCTCAATATGGTACATAAAGCTCCTCAAGTTGAAGTTTGTGCTATTTGCAATGTTCAAGGACACCCAACTCACATGTGTTCAGCTAGTAATGAATATCCTGCGTTTATCCATGAACAAGCCCACATGATGAATTCTTACAACCAAAGGCCAAGAAATGATCCCTTCTCGAACACTTATAATCCTGGTTGGAGGAATCACCCAAACTTCAATTGGAGCAACAATCAAAATCAAAATCAAGCAAGTTCATCATTCCAACTGAAACCAAGTTCATTGGAGGACACAGTCAAGTTGTTGGCCCAAAATACTTTGCAATTCCAGCAAACTACTAATGATACTCTTCAACAACATTCTGCTGCCTTGACCAAAATGGAGATTCAATTGGGGCAGATTGCAGATAGTTTGAACCAAAGAGAACCTGGAAAGTTCCCTAGCTAACCAAATGTGAATCCCAAGCATCATGAGCAAGCCAACGCAATCTCAGTTCTCAGAAGTGGTAAGGTTATTGATAATAAAGTTAGCAAAGAAGTTACTAATCATGATGTTGTGAATGCAGGTGATGAACAAAAGGAAGAGACGACACCAAAAGAAGAAATTCCCATTGGCACGTCAACAAGTTCACCTGTATTGCACAAGGCTGAGAAGCCTTATGTGCCACCAATTCCTTTCCCTGGACGTCTTGCTAAAAGCAAACAGGATAAGTCATTTACTGAAATTTATGATATACTTAGTAAAGTCAATGTTAACTTGCCTTTACTTGATATGATCAGGAATATGCCAACTTATGCTAAATTTTTTAAGGAGTTGAACTCACACAAGAGAAGGTATAGCCCTCATGAGAAGGTGTTGGTGTCTGAAAATGTGAGTGCTGTCCTTCAAAGAAAACTTCCTCCTAAACTCAAGGATCCAGGCAGTTTTACCATCGGCATAACCATTGGAGATAAACGAGTGGAGAAAGCCATGTTGGATTTAGGTGCAAGTATCAATCTAATGCCTTATTCAGTGTACCTGCAACTAGGTTTGGGAAGGCTAAAATCCACCACACTCAGTTTACAACTTGCTGATCGCTCAGTGAAATATCCTAGAGGTATAGTTGAAGATATTTTGGTTCAAGTTGATAAGCTAATATTGCCTGTCGATTTTGTAGTGTTAGACATGGAAGATGCACCCATTCATGACCGTGAGCTGCCTATCTTGCTTGGAAGACCATTTATGGCCACAGCAAACACTCTTATTGATGTGAAAAATGGCATTCTGAAAATGACAGTCCTTGGCCAAACCATAGAATTCAAAGTGTTTGAATCCTTAACTCATCCTTCTAATTCACTTGATTGTTTTTCAATTGATAGTTTGGATTCCCTGGTTTTGTCTAAATTAGTGCAGGCACAATCTGATGATGCTTTAGAAATTGTGTTGACACAACCTTCAGGTGACCTTGATGATGAATCTGAGTTCATTGAAGTGGCAGCTGCCCTTGAGCCACCTAAACTTGAGCACAGAACATATGGGGCAATTAAAAAGTTCAATTTTGATCTCAAGGAAGCTGGGAATGTCAGAAAACTGCAGATCAATGAATTGGAGGAGCTAAGGAACAAAGCTTATGAGAATGCGAAAATCTACAAAGAGAGGACCAAACGCTATCATGAAAAGGCCATCCTTAGGAAAGAATTCAAGCCAGGTATGAAAGTTTTGTTATATGACTCACGTTTGCGTCTCTTTCCAGGTAAATTGAAATCTAGATGGCTGGGGCCATTCAAGGTGCTTCAAGTTTTTCCTCATGGAGCTGTTGAGATTGAGAACCTAAGGAACATGACAACTTTCAAGGTGAATGGGCAGCGATTGAAACAATACTTGGATGATGAAGTGGAAACACGAGCTGTGGACTCTCTTGAGTTCACCACACCCTAACTATTGGCAACCCAACTAGGTTTTGTTGTTTTTGTTTTTGTTTTAGTTTAGAGTTGATTCATTTCCTGCGTTATATGTTTAGTTTGGTTTTTGCATTTTGTTTCCTTTCTTTTAAACATTGAGGACAATGTTTCATTCAGGTTTGGGGTGTGGGATGAAACTTGTTGAAGTTGTGAGTCTGTTTCCGAGTCTTAGTGAAAGATTTCTTTTTGCTTACTAATGAAGATGTATATGCAATGTCATTGTCACTAATTCTTTGCTAGTGTGTTGCCATGGAAGTGTTTGCATCAGAAATTCTACCATACACACTGTCATGCAATTGGAATTTCAGTCCAGAAGGTGCCATACTCAGATATCTTTAGAAGAATTGTGGAGGCTACCCTAGTAAGCTAATTTGAGCCTATTCCATTCCTTGAGAGGGTTTTACTTGTTTCTACTCTTACAACTTCCCAGATTCATTTTATGTTGATCTCATTATATTCATCGAATGCTAAGAACTATTTGATCTTTTGCAGATGCTATGTTGCTTGCTGACATTTGTGGAAAGGATGTACCCATTGATATGATGTAGGCTATGTGTGTTTAAGTCACTAAAAGGCTTTGATATCCCTCCCTATTGTGTGCTTCCTTTACCCAATTTTGCATCCAAACACTTAAGCCTTTCTTTCATCACCCACATTACTCCTATCTTTGTATCTTACTCTAAGATACCATCCCTTGTTTAGCCATACCCTATAACTGGAGAACATGTCAAGATCTCAACAAAATGAAGAAGCAAGGATGGGCGTTATACCAAGCAAATGGAGAGAATCAGTGTGTTAGTGCAATTCAAGGAGAAAAGCAAAAGAATGCCAAATCCGTTTTAAAAAAAAAAAAACATAACATAACATGTTCTTGATCAAAGTTCAAATTCAGTTCATTGAAGCACAAGTCATTGCCTTGAAGATTCACAAAATGTAGCCATTTACCTTGCAGCAAGAAGGAGCACTCTTGGCATGTTCTTGAGTTCTTAGTTTTCATTTCCCTTCTTTTTCATAACCCCTACCCTCAGCCTGACATTACAAGCTTGATTAAGACCTAACTGATCTTTGGGGAAGTCCGGTTCATGAGTGCTGGTATGCAATGTATTCTTTCTATGTTCTTAGCATTTGATTTCCTTTCATGAGATCTTATTTCCAGAAATCGTGCTTTTGTTTTATGATTATTTCATATGTGAAATCTTGTTTCCCTTTACATAATGTCACTCACATATGCTTGTTGAGAAACTAAACCCTAGGTTCTTTGTGAAGATTTGAGTGATACCCGTGAGACCTAGAGTTGAGGCGATTTCTATCTATGTATTTGGGAATGGTGACTTCAATGCTGAAATTCTTTTTGCAGTGGCAATACACTATACACCCTGGTGTGAAGATCTGAAGTGGCATGCCATTAGTTTTGAAAGTGTGATTGTGCATTCATTGGTTTTCCTTAGTTTGTTTAAAAGTGATTCTTTAAGTATTAGTTGTCTTGCAGAATTTGCAGATGTTTGTGGGAGTCATCGCTGTAAACCCTCAGGAGACACAACTGCTCCTACTAGGGACACCTAGAGGTTTAAAGGCTTATTGCATATGCTCAATGCAATCGTGTCATCTACGAAAATGGTGTAATAAGTTTCTTTTGTGTTGTTTAAGTTTTAGTTTTGCTTGAGGACCAGCAAAATATAGGTTTGGGGTATTGATCAATGCATAATTATGTATAATTTTGTAGCATTCTACCCTATTGTTTGGTTATGTTTTTAGGTAAAACTTGTGCTTTTAATCCATTTTGTGTTTGTTATTCAGTTCATTGAGCTCTAGGTACCACTTGAGGCATTTGAAGCAAAATGGTGCAAAACGTGCAATAACTGGAGACTGAGTTAGAAATTCATTTCGGACCTATCTTCTTCATCTGAACTTGGATTGGGCCAATACTTGTGTGGTTGGATCAATGACATTCTGAAATTGAATATGGACATCTTAAAGTCGACATTTGGGTGATCCAAGCCCAATCCGTGAGCCCATCAACTTACACATCATGCTGACTTGCAGATGAGCTCATTGCTTGCTTGGTCATGCTGACATGAGGATGAGCTATTGGTTTCTGAATGCTTGCTTGGTCATGCTGACATGAGGATGAGGTATGGCTGCTGGTGGGATTTGTTGGTGAAGTGCAACAACCATTTCTGATTATCTAATGCAAGTGTGTTAGGTCATTGCCATATTCTATTCTGATTTCTCACTTCCCTCTCCCTATAAATACCACTTCCATTCCAAACACTTTCATCAATCACATTCTGGGATTCACAATCCCTCTCTTCCAATTCCTAACATACCACTCATCCCAGCACAATCCCCTCTCAAACCTTCAGCAACCACAGCCTCATACACTTCCCCCACAGATCACTCCATCCTCAACCATCCCATCAATTCCCAAACACAATCCACACCATCTACACCACTCTTCATCTCTGGTTGCAGCATACATGGTGGAAGCTGTGAGAAGCTCTTCAACAACATAATTTGTTCTTCACGGGTTTTTCTAACTCTCTCCATGTTATTTATGATTCAAATGTATTTTCCATTAATGGAGTGTAACTAATCACCATAACTGGGGTTTCAATGTAACCTGACAAGACAATTTCATGTTTTCAAGTTAATGTTACCCTTTGTTGATTACTTCTAATTTTCTGGTCTCATTCACTCGTTCTTATTTGAATCTTTATGCATGTTTAAATAACTGGCCACTATGAACACATGTATGTTGGTTATCTAGTTCAAGTTTACATAAACACAATATGACTCTTGAACCGATTAGTGAATGAGTGGGTAATGCATTTAGGACAAACACCATGTTTAAATGTTTACTTGGTTCCTTTGTGTTCTTCTTAAGCTTAATGGATTCAGATTCATAACTTAGACTAAACACCATAGCTAAGTTGTGTTTTCTGAGTACTTGATTAAAACCAAACACCATATGGATAATCATACATAAGAAAGAACGAACTCCAGAAATTGTAATCAACTTAGGTGATTGTTAACTTGTAGCTTGAAATTGGATTGTCATGGTGAAGTTGAAACCCTAGTGCTTGTCTCCTCTGTCTCTCAACTTTCTAAAACATCTACTTGCTGGTTACTTGCTATTTTGCATTCCCTTTAGTAGTTTTCAATTACTTGCTATTTGGTTTTCCCTTTTGCAGTTCTCATTCCAACAATCTCAACACAACTTCATTTAAATTCTGTTTAGTCTTAGGGTTACTTGTGAGTCTAAGTAGTAGTAACAAGTGTTTTTCATCCAAGTCTCTGTGGAACGACCTCGTGCTTGCATTCCTATACTATAATTGGTTCGTGCACTTGCGAGAAATAGATAGAGTAAAATCTGTCCAACAATAAGCCCGAAGCTAGGAAGGTCCAGCAGAAAGTCGCGAGATACTACATGCAAGGCGACAAGTTCATTCGCAGATCATACTCCGGCCCTCATCTCACCTGCATAAAATACCCTCAAACACTTGAGGTCCTCTGCAGAATTCACGACGGCGAGTGTGGCAACCACTATGGGGGCAAGTCACTCGCCCATAAGGCTCTAAATATAGGCTATTTCTGGCCTACCAAGCGCCATGATTCTACCGAGTATGTCAAAAGATGTGATTGCTGCCAACGGTACAAACCGGTTCCTAACCTGCCTGCCGATATCTACCATCCGCAGAACAATCCGTGGCCTTTCATGCAATGGGCCATCGACTTAGTGGGCCCCATGCCAACGACACCAGCCAATAAAAAAATGATGATCGTTGCCACTGATTACTTTACTAAATGGATCGAGGCCGAAGCTCTATCCTCTACTAAAGAAGCCGATGTGAAGCCGAAGCTCTATCCGATTTGGCTGCCCACAATCACCAGTTACCGACAATGGCTCACAATTTATTGACAAGCAGATGACTGAACCCTGCACATTTCTGAAGAAGAGAAGCAACTACTGCAAATTCCAGAATGTGCCACAACAAAAGACAGTTGCCCATAAGCAGCGTCCTTCGGGAGACGCAAGGCGACGACTAGAAGCGTCCTTCGGGAGATGCAGCCCGCAAAGAAGCGTCCTAAGGGAGACGCAGGGTGCGCCAGGAATTTCCTAAGGAAAGTATCCAGGTCCCTATCAGTTTCCTAAAGAGGGCAGGATAAGTCGCACAGTTGCCCATAAAAAGCGTCCTAAGCGAGACGCAGGGCGACTACCCGAAGCGTCCTTCGGGAGACGCAGCCCGCAAAGCAACGTCCTAAGGGAGACGCAGCGTGCGCCAGGAATTTCTTAAAAGGAGGTCTCCATGCTTTTTGCAGGAAATATTCAGGTTCCTATCCGTTTCCTAAGGGGGGCAGGATAGCCAAACAGTTGCCCATAAAAAGCGTCCTAAGGGAGACGCAGGGCGACGACCAGAAGCGTCCTTCGGGAGACGCAGCCCGCAAAGCAGCATCCTAATGGGGCTGCAGGGTGCGCCATGAATTTCCTAAGGGAGGTATCCAGGTTCCTATCTGTTTCCTAAGGGGGGGTAGGATAGTCATACAATTGTCCATAAGCAGTGTCCTAAGGGAGACACAGGGCAACGACCAAAAGCGTCCTCCTTTGAGAGACGCAGCCCACAAAGAAGCGTCCTAAGGGAGACGCAGGGTGCGCCAGGAATTTCCTAAGGGAGGTATCCAGGTTCCTATCCGTTTCCTAAGAAGGGCAGAATAGTCATACAGTTGTCCATAAGCAGCGTCCTAAGGGAGACGCAGGGCAACGACCAGAAGCGTCCTAGGCTTTCTCCAGAAAATGCAGAATACGCCTGGAGTCCTTCAAGGGGGACCCTGGCTTTTGCCAATATCCTAAGGGGAAATACAGCCAAGACACTAGCCGGTTACTCAAGCAGTTCACAAGACAATATGCAGATTGAAGTTGAAATAATACTGAAATTTCCATAGCAAAGTGACCAACCGGCCAAGTTCAAACAAAAAGAAGATGGTCAAACAATACCAGTTGTTCTAAACAAAAAGCAGACTACAAAAGCTGAAAAGAAATAAAGGAGTCTTCATCTACTCTGAAGCGCCGGTAGGGGAACCTTGATCTGCAGCCTCTTCAGCGTCCACCTGATCAGCCACGCTCTCAACAGCTTCACATGCCTGATCTATGACGTCTTCCACCGCCTCATCGGCTACATCCTCTCCTGCTCCATCGATTACCGCCGCTTCAGCCACCTGCTCTTCAACTCCTTCCACGTTCACAGCATTAACTTGCTCAGGACAAAGCATCTCAATGTCTTCATCTCCAATGGCAAAGAAAGGATCATTTCCATTTGTGCAGTCCAAGTAGCCTAGCTTGTACGCATCCACGGTAGCTTTAGACCTGGATTCTTCAGCAGAATCATGATAGGCGGGAAATCTAGCCAAAAGCTTGTCATAGCTATGAGAGTGTCGGCATTATTGCACTCAATATGGAAGTAAGCATCTTTCCGACTAGCCAAGTCAGTAGCAGAAGAGTTAAGCTCGGAATCCTTCTCAGCAAGGGAACTCTTCAACTCGGATATCATCGCCCTCAAGCCAGACGTCTTCTTCTCGTAGCGGGCCTGCTCGGCAGAAAGCTTGCAAACTAGCTCGGCATTCTTCTTTTCTAACTCACTGAGCTGAGCAGAAGAGGGGGCAACAGCAGACGAGTTTCGAATGGTCTCAGCAGCAAAAACAACTCATTTTTGAAGCAGATGAAATGTTGTTTCCCTTTGTTTTTCCAAGGAAAGACTTGAAAAGGTACCAAGATCACCATCCTGACGGATTTGATCAACCAGCCCAGCACAAGTTGATGGACTTGATAGAAAGTGTGTCTTGAGCAGATCAGACACGCCTGCATGCCCTGCAGGGCTGGACTTGTCCACCTGGGGATCAGCCGCTGACGTTGCAGAAAAACCTTTCGCCCGAGCAGATGACTCTTTTGCTTTCTTAGCCACTGCCAACCTCACTTCCAAAGGAATTGGAAACGACGAATCAACTCCACGCTTGACTGCTCGTGACTCAACAGCAGGATCATGGTGGTTGGGTGGATGAGTAGACCTCCCAGATTGACCTCCACTCTTCGACTGGTGCAAACGACCCGAACTCCGGATAGGAACATCTGCATCTCTTTGCCTCTCAGCAGGTCATGATCTCCACATTCATCAGCAAAAGGCTTAAGGGGGACATCCCTAATGTTGTGCATACCACCAATCTTCTTGCTATCTGCACCAACAAGATGTTTGACCCTTGCAGATGACACGAGAGTAGCTCCTACTTGGGTCTTCTTAGCAGAAGGGAGCTTTGATTTCCTACCATCTTCAGAAGACATGATCAACGAACAACTGCAAGAAGAGAAGAAAATTCTACAAGTTAGAATACCCAAAAAGAAAAAAAAGAAAAAAAAGCTGGCAGCTACAAAAAAAAAAAAAGGGCGGCAGTAAAAAATAAGGAGTGGCCCAGCTTGGAGCAGCCCAGCACAAAGGCCCACGTCTCGCAGCCCAGCTTCAGCTCCAGCTCGCCTCCTGGCCCAGTTCGCTCCGAAGCCCAGCGCGCATGCTTGGCCCGTTCGCTCCAGCACGCATGCGGCCTAGCTCCATCCCAGCAGCGCACGTGGCCCAGCTCCGTCGCAGCCCATTAGCGCGCGCCTCTTGGCCCAGCTCCTTCGTGCGTGGCCTGCTTGCCCAGCGCAGGCCCGTGTCGCGCTCAAGGCCCAGCGCCACCATCCTTCTGCCTTGAGCCCAGCTTCTCCATGCTCTCTCTTCGAGCCCAGCGCGCGCAGGCCCAGCTCCTACCAACTCTAGGCCATTGGCGCATGCTGGCCTAGTCAGCACCCGTCCATCTTCAGCTAGCGTCTCCAACCTTTGGACATAGACCCACGAACTGGTAACCCATGCTAGACCACAACCTTGCTGCCAAAAGACAAGAAAATATATACGTATATATATTTTTACGAGCTCGACCTACTTTTGATGCACGGCAACTCCTCTCTTCAAACAAGCAGTACAAATTCTCCAAGATCTTTCTTAAGCTAGAAGGTAAAGAAGTTAAGTTTGCGATGTGAGAAAGAGTGAAGAGAAGCCCTGTATTTATACAAGTTGGACAACCCGGGTCAAGAAGGAATTGCAAGCTCATTCATACTGGGAATCCAACTCCAAGAACAGTCAGAAGCCTACTCCAATTGGGAACTTGATCTGCAAAAGGAGTCCAACTCACAGAAGAAAGCTCAGACACAGTTGGAGAGTCCGAAAAATAATCTCATCTCCTACATGCCACACGAGCGCCATGCAGAAGCTGGGGGGCATTTGTGGGAGCAAATATTTTTGTCTCCAATCAGAGCACGCCACGTGGAAAAGAAGATTATCCCCTAAATTAATTAATTAAACCCTTTATTGGGATAATCAATTAATTTGGATAATATCTTAATTATATGGTATTATCTCATAATTAATAAAGATAATATCATTAATTGGGATATTATCATAATAAAGGGATATTATCTTATAATTAATGAGATAATATCAATAATTGGGGTATTATCTTATCAAAGGGATAATATCCTAATTATTGGATATTATCTTATAACTAACGAGATAATTCAGAAATTATCAAGCCCGACTCAATCTCTACGAAACCCTAGCCCCGAGGCTACGAAACCCTAGCCCTGAGGCTCCTATAAATAGATGGGTTTATTCATCATTCAAGGTACATAAAAACCTACTCCTGATACCCGAGAAAATACCCAAAGCTCTCTCTCTCTCTCTCTCTCTCCACTCTCCACTCTCCATATTTTCTCCACATGGCTCTGGCCACCACACACGGCTCCAGCCGCCCGGTTCACAACATACATAAAACTCCGTACCCTTTGCTTAGCTATTGTTTTCCCACAAACACTCGAACTAACTTAGGTATCGGAGGCCCTTTGGCCAACACCCCCCGGGTGTGGTCTATTTACTCCAATCTTTTTTACAGGAATCGAGAAGGAGGGAGAAGGAAGATCGAAGGTTGACAGATCTAGAAGCGAATATTCTCCCGCGAGATTATTTGCACAAACAATTACGTTCAAACGCTTGACGAGATTGAGAAAGAGATTGAGAAAGGGAGTTAGAGAAGTTGCAGGCGATGCTGCCAAAAGATCGTGAGAAGCTGAAGACAAGCTTTTGAACGTGCGTGTACTCCTTCTCTTTCTTTTTTTCTTTTTTCAAATTAAAAGGGGTGTTTGAATAAAACAAGGAGTATGAGTGTGGGTTAATATTATTAATGATATGTGCCGTTAGATTAATCTAAGGGCCGTTTTTGAAGAGGACCTCACAGGACCTCATTTTTAGGACCTTTGGTAAGCGGGACTGCATTATTAAATAGATCTAGATGTTTGTTGATCATTCACTTGTTCTTGGAAGTTGGATCTAGAAGTTTGTCGTTCTCATTTGATTGTTCTTGGACATACAATGTCATGATGTTGGTGGAATTCAAGCTACTTTAACCCAAAGTTCAATATTGCACATTGACATTTAGGAGGAAGGCCATGTATTGAACGGGGATCATCCGAATGTTTCTTCTTCAACTCTGTATATAACAGAGTCCAGGATTAACTCTGTATATAACAGAGTCATTATTGTAATCATTCATGATGAAAAGATCAATATACAAATCTCTCTAAAAATACTGTCTTTCTTCTTCAACTCTCTTCTCTCTCTCTCTCTCTGTGTTATCTGGGGCCCTAGTCATTAACAATCAAGTTAAGTGCTCTGTTCAACATTGTCCAAAAGGGTATCTACTAAAATTGGTGGACATTACTTTCCCAACCAATTTGGACTTCTATTAAGCCACTATCATCAAGTTTATGAAAACCAGGTTCATCTGGGTTTGGCCTATCAAGTTTTTTGTTACAAGCGATATTGGGAGGAGGGAATCACATCTAGGACCTCGAGTGCATGGATAGATGCTCTTAACCACTTGAGGTACAAGCCCCTTGCTAGCCTATCAAGTTTAAGCAAATGGTCAATGCGAGTATTTGGATTTGCCTACCAAGTTTTCATTATGGCTCTACAAATGTTTGTAATATCCAAGAGACAGCAGTGATTGGCCTGCATGCCTTGATGGAATTGCATACGTTGGAGCCTTTATGCTACACAGCACTATATATCTGCAAGTAATGGGCAAGAACTTGAACATTTCTACAAATTGAAAAGAGAGAAAATGCTTGTGATTGCTTTTCCAGGAAGAGCTTCAATCTTGTACTCCACACACAAGATTTAGCACACATTTTATACATAAACTTTGGTACAAGGCATTTTGCAGCTCACAAGTAAGCCTAATACAATCTTAAAATCCACAAAATAGAGCATTGCAAGCCTAACCAAATACAAAAAGTCTGTTTACAAAAAGTCATCTTCTACCATGTGCCCAGAACAACATGTTGAATTATGAAAGGAAAGAATGACCAAAACAGAGCCACACATTTACAAGGAGAAGCTGTACGTTGCAAATAGATGACCAAAATAGAGCCACACATTGTAATTTGAAATCAAGTCCGCTTTGGCTTTGGCTTAGTTAATTAAAATAACACTATAGCTGGAACTAATACATTAATCGGAGTGAGCTTGGATTAAACTGGATCTGTTTATTTCTCTCAACAAACGAAGAAAAAAAAAAACATTAATCGGAGAACTCCGAATTAATTGTTCTTACAAGTAATTAACACTTATTTAACTCATATTTATTCCTACTAAGCACTCCAAATTAACTCGTAAACTCTTCTCCAGATACCTGTGCATGCGCATACTAGCAATCTTCAACACTTGAACTGAAAGGAGGCATTCAGCTACAGCTACTTTTCTCCTAATTTAGATGCTGCAGCTAAATATCAAAGTAGACAAATTAATACTCGTCAGTTTGGAGAAAAGAAAAATGCAATAAGAAAATAATTATAAAACGAAATTAATGATGAGAGAGAAAGAGTACCGTCACGAGCTTATCTATTAAGCATATGCTAACTTTAGTTGCCGCTTGATCAAAGCTATCCTCACATAAAGCCAATCATTTAAATCATTCAAGAACTTGAAGTATGCGTATCTCCATGACCTTTTGAATATCAAAGTGCCGCAAACTCCCCAAAATCCAGCAGCAAACCCAATCCCCATACTGATGTAAAATCCCAGTGTTATAAACTCATCCTTATCCTCTTCATTGCTCCAGTCAGTTGGCTCATTTTGATCAGCACACATCTTTTTAAGTGGAGGTCCACAGAGTAGAGGATTTTCAGCATAATCAAGGGGATCAAAGCTTTGGAGCTGAGTGCCTGTGGGTATTTTGCCAGACAAGTTGTTATATGACAGGTCCAAGAAACTAAGACGATATATCTGAGCAAGGCTTGCCGGAATTCTTCCATCTATTTGGTTTCTTGATAAATCAAGCGAATCCAATGACTCCTAGTTTCCGATCTCTGGAGTTATTTGACCCGTTAATTGGTTTCTCGAAAGGTTTAAAGAAATCAACCCAACAAGATGAGTGATTTCACTTGGAATCTCCCCTGTTAATCTATTGCTTGAGAGATCAATTCTCTTCACAAGGCTCAAAGTTCTTTTGTATGTCTGCATTCTTCCTTTCCATATGAAGCTTGCATCATTTTCATAATTACTACCAATAGGACCCATTGACTCAGTTCCGCCATACATATGTGTGCTGGATAGACTTGGATATCCTTTTTGAGCCAGAGTAGTCAAATTGTTGAGGCATTTGGGTATGCTTCCAGAGATGATGTTCATAGAGAAATCCATAATTTTAATGTGTGTTAGATGGCATAATTGCGAGGGCATGCTTCCATTGAAGTGATTAGTGGAAAGCATCAGGATAACCAAATTCTTGAAGCTCACACCTAACCATGTAGGTATTGGTCCTGATAATTTATTATCTCCCAGATCAATAACTTCTAAACTTGCGCAGTTCTTCAACGATGAAGGCAATTCTCCAACAAATCGGTTGCTTCTTAATTTCAAAGTTCTCATTTGAAATAAAGAGCCTATTGTCGTGGGAATTTTTCCAGAAAAAGCATTTATACTCAAATCAAGCATGACTAGTGTCTCCAAATGGCTCCAGCAATCTGGAAGTTCTCCAGCAAAACTGTTGCTTGAAAGATTAAGATATGTTAAACTCATATCCGCACTTGCGCATAGGAAAGAAAGCGACCCTGAAATGTTATTATTAGAGAGATCCAGTTATGAGGCTTGTCGCAGAGTTGAGGGAATTGGACCTTCTATTTGGTTCGAACTCAAATGTAGTTCTGGGTTATGTGTAAACTCCACTGACAAATTTGTAAGTATTCCTCTGATTAGGTTATGTGAGAGATTAATAACGCCTGCGTTACCAAAATTACTCCAAAACCAACTTGGAAGGATATCAGAAATTCCAGCATTTGAAATATCAAGCTCCAAAGAATCATTTTGAGTTTGAAGCCATTTTGGGAAAAGAGGACCGACCTTGCAGGACGCCAAATTTATGTAACTCAACTGGAAGGGAGGAACCCAATCAGAATGGAAATTTAAAACTAGTGAATTAGAGGATAAATCCAAACCTCCTAATTCAGAGAGTTTTGAGAAATGAGTTTCTGAAACCACCCCTTCCAAAGAGTTCATGCTGAAATCGATGTACTCCAGTTGCGACATTTGCCCAATACTTTCAGGTATTTTTCCGCTTAATTGATTGGCACTAAGATTCAAGAATTTCAAAGATGAGAAGCCTGTAAGATTGTTTAATGACCCCGCAAGAACATTCTCACAGAGGTTCAAATCCTCTAATGAGTTTTGAGCACATCTAGGCAATAGTTGAACAAACTTGGATAATTGTCCACTCAAATGATTTCTTTGAAGCCACAATGTTCGCAAATTACACAGCCTTGCAAACGAATTTGGATTCGCTCCTTCAATCTGGTTATCAGAGAGTTCCAGATCCACAAGAGAGCTCATGTTTCCAATGAAATCGGGAATGAAACCAGCTAGATTATTGTTGGAGAGGTCAAGAGTAACAAGGCTTGTACTGTAGTTGGACAACCAAAGAAATATTGACGAAGTGAGATGGTTGTTAGAGAGATCAACATACGCAAGAGATGTAGAAGAATTTGTTTTGTAAAGAGTAGTGGAAAGAATTGGAGTAGGAGGAGGAGGAAGACTGAGATTGTTTCCTCTTAGGTCCAAATCCGTTAAAGAAGAAAGAGCATGGAGGCAATTGAGATTTTCTGGTTGAAGCTGATTATAGCTGAGGTCGAGATTTTGCAATTGCGTGAGGTTTCCAAACGAACTTGGAATTGGACCAACCAAATGACAGAAACCGAGATGGAGGTTTCTTAGATTGGTTAGAGAACCAATGAAATCGGGAATTTGGCCCCCATCGAAGTTTCCGCTTAGGTCCAAATCCGTTAAAGAAGAAAGAGAAGGGAGCCAATTGAGATTTTCTAGTTGAAGTTGATTATAGCTGAGGTCGAGATCTTGCAATTGCGTGAGGTTTCCAAACGAACTTGGAATTGGACCAATGAAAAGACAGGAACTGAGATGGAGGTTTCTTAGATTGGTTAGAGAACCAATGAAATCTGGAATTTGGCTCCCATTGAAGTTTCCGCTTAGGTCCAAATCCGTTAAAGAAGAAAGAGAAGGGAGCCAATTGAGATTTTCTGGTTGAAGCTGATTATCGTTGAGGTCGAGATTTTGCAATTGCGTAAGGTTTCCAAACGAACTTGGAATTTGACCGACAAAATTACAGGAACTGAGATGGAGGTGTCTTAGATTGGTTAGAGAACCAATGAAATCTGGAATTTGGCCCCCATCGAAGCTTCTGCGTAGGTCCAAATCCGTTAAAGAAGAAAGAGCAGGGAGGCAATTGAGATTTTCTGGTTGAAGCTGATTATAGCTGAGGTCGAGATTTTGCAATTGCGTGAGGTTTTCAAACGAACTTGGAATTGGACCAACCAAATTACAGGAACTGAGACTGAGGTTTCTTAGATTGGTTAGAGAACCAATGAAATCTAGAATTCGACTCCCATTGAAATGAATCTGTGTAAGGTCCAAATACGTTAAAGAAGAAAGAGCAGGGAGCCAATTGAGATTTTCTGCTTGAAGCCGCCAATTATGGGCGAGGTCGAGATTTTGCAATTGCGTGAGGTTTCGAAACGAACTTGGAATTTGACCAACCATTTGACAGAAACTGAGACTGAGGTACCTTAGATTGGTTAGAGAACCAATGAAATCTGGAATTTGGCTCCCATAATTAATAAATGAAAGGTCCAAATATTGTAAATGCTGCAACTCAATCAGTTTAGGACTAATCTTACCTTGGAGAGAATATCCAAACTTATAAAGTTGAATCATCTTACCTTGGAAAGAATATCCAAGATCAAGTTGAATCACATGGCCAGTTTGGTTGCTACAATAGACTCCTTCCCATCTGCAACAATCTTGTTTTTGGGCTTCTGAACCCCAAGAAGAGAGATAATTGAACTCATCCACCAGGCCACGTTTGAATGCAAGTAGTGCTTGTCTTTCCCTCTCTATGCACCTCACTGCCACTTTAGCATCTCTGAGGCTGTGGCTGTGGTTGTGGCTGTGGCCAACTTCTCCTCCTTTTACGTTTTGTAGGAAAAGGATCAAAAGTGCAAGAAAGAGTTTCAAGCACCTTCCGTCGCCCTTCATGTTAATTGATCAAAAGCACATGCACATGCAAAAACACTGCAAGTATATATTGATATATGCTAGCTTGCATCAGATATATATATAGGAAAAAAAGGAAGAAAGCCTTTACAAAGAAAAAACACGGTTTAGCAACAGTACCACACATTCATATAAGACAAAACCATATAAAGGAGTAAATTATCTGCTATATACAATGCATAATTAATGCCAAGGTGCAATTCTAAGTACTTACAAATAAGAATACAAATCATTTGCAAAAGAAAATTCCTAATACTTTAGATTCGAATCTCTTTATTATGGAGGTAATTAAATTAAGTACACTCTAATTGTTCATCATAACTTATAGAAACCAAATTAATTATGATGCATGAGTTAAAAAGTAAGATGCAGGAATAAAAGTACTATTTTTTAATTTCGATAAAATAAAAGTACTATTTTTAAAATTTTGGTTAATTTTTTAATATAAAAAGAATTGTGTAAGTTCGGTGACATTGTATATGTAAATTCAATTTCAAATACATATGATTGTATCTTTCGGAAAGGAAAAACATTTCTTGTAACGGAAATAGCACTATATTACTATCTCCACAATAATGCTTGAAAAAATTATCCTAGGTGGTTTGAAACATTTATTAGTCTACCTTGTGCTTAGTGTGGCAAACAAGTTTAAGGGGAAACATTTCTAGATGGTGTAATAAAAAAAAATGACACGTGAAAAAGAGATATTCCTTAAATCAACTAATTATCCTAATTAAATCCTATTGAGCATTGATCCATCTTAGTAATTTGTAATGGTGGGCTGGGAGCTTGCTGTGGACAGCTATCTTCAAGTAGACTTTGAAGTCTTCGTATGGAAACTCATTATGACTGACTCACACAAAAAGACTGTTTAAGTCTTTTCAATTTTTTGGTTCCACAAAAAGACTGTTAAGTCTACAAACGGTAATTTCTCTTTTTTTTTTCCTTTTGCTTTATTAATCGCTCAATTACTTTATTTTACCATTTTTATGTTTTTTCTTTGAAAGGAGCTCTTAGATATAGGTTCAATTCACTTATGTCATCAGAATTGGACTATACCAAATTTTCTAAAAAGAAGAAGAAAAAAACTGTACAAACGTACAATTGACTCTTATTCATGTCACTACGTGGAAAAAGATGATTGAAGAAATATTTGTCAATGGTCCAAGTAAACAAGTAATAAATCAATGAATATTGGGGAAATTAATGGATGAGATCGCGAAGACTTGTGACTTAGACTTGATATGGTGATTTGTCTTCCAACGCGTGCTTCAGAAACATGGGATAGGGTAGATTGGGGGTGGGCTGGGTATTTTATTATTTATTTTTTTTTTGCAGAGATTTTTGTAAAAGATTATGTTTAGATTTTCAAAGGTGGATGTGGATGTCAGGGCGCTATTCTAAGTTCTTACAAATAAGAATACAAATCACTTGCTAAAGAAAATTCCTAATACTTTGGATTCGAATCTCTTTATTGTGGAGGTAATCATAACTTACAGAAACCAAATTAATTATGATGCACGAGCTAAAAAGTAAGATGCAGGAATAACAATTACCGAAACCAAATTAATTATGATGGCATGGATGAAATGAATGATGATCACAATACTTAAATTAATATTCCACTACTTTAATTCTCAACAGCAACCAAATTGATTTTTGTCAATTGTATGCATTTTTTGTTTTGTTTCCCCATTGTTCGTTCTTTGAAGGGTTTTGCTTCTTATCACCCTGTTATTTTAATTTTAATTTTTTGTTTCTTAATGTTATGCGAAGTTTAGATTTTTTCTACTTAAGAGTCTAGGTTTTTCTCTCTCTCTCTCTCTCTCTCTAGTTTTATGTTTGTTGTAAAGGAAATCCAACTTCTCTCACGGTTTTGTTTCTGGGAGCTCATAAGCAACTTCCCAGTGAGTCACCCATCCTGGGATTGCTCTAGTCCTAGCTCGCTTAACTTCGGAGTTCCCACGAATCCGAAGCCAATGAGCTCCCAAAAGACCTCGTGGTAGATGGAGGTGGGCATGTACATATAAGGCACATCACCCCCTCTCCTTTAGTCGATGTGGGATGTTACAAGCCACATGTTAAAATTAAAGAAATCACATCTTCTTAGTCAAGCCCTGGGTTCAAATCTCCATGGTACCCGTGTGTGTGAGTTTCCCTCTCCCCCTGCCTAACTTTCTCATAAAAAAAAAGAAAAAAAGAAGAAGAAGAGCATGTATTAATTTTGGCACATCCATTCAATTTGAGAAGGGCCAACTTTCCTATCATTGATGCTTATTTCCACAATGCAAGTGGCCAGGTATTGACTTGACTTAAGTAATTGAATCAATTTTGTTATTCTGATCACACTATGTATTCATTACTTGATAATTACTTTTTTTTCTTCTCTTTTTTCCGTTGGGTCTGAACAGGAAGTTCAATGAGTTGGGGATTCTTGAAGAATTTGGAGGAACAATTTTGTATTGTTTGTGCTATTGGAGTTCGTGGGCATCATGCTATTGTTAAGGTGCTCTGGCATCCTCAAATGGTTTATTCGGATTCATGCGAACATAGATGCTGCTGCTCGCAGTTATCCATGGTATTTTCTGAGATTGCATAGGAGATAATGATTACAAAGAAATTATTTTTGAAAACGTTGCTAGACAAGCCCTCATATTTCGATCATTTCTATTGTTATTATATTCGAGAAAAGTCTTGAGAGTGTGCAAATTTGAACCCGATGTTTTTCTGTTTTGGATGCATTGGAGTAAATTCTTGACAAATAAGTTTCAATTTATTAGATAGGTTTGGGCCCACAGTTTGCTATTTTTCTTCCCACGCAACTATTATTGACTTATATATATGGTGATTTGCCTTCCAACATGCTCCAATTGACTTGCAGGTATTGACTCGTATGAAGATTCTCAAATAAGTATTTTAGATTCATTTGGGAGGGAGGCTTCCGAAGTGTAGGTTGTTTATCCTCCAATATCATTTCTAGTGTATGCTTGTGTCCCGTATCATTCATGGAGGATGCTCTAGTTTAATTTAAAAGGGAAAAAAAAAAAGGAGCTTGTTTCCCTCTTTTCGGCCGGGTAGGCCGACGGAAGGAGTTTTTGGTCCTTCTTCTTTTTTGAGTGCAGGGCGTGCCACCACCAAGCCCCGAATTTGGGCTTGAATGGAATGTGAGTAGATAGATGTGTTGTGTCCGAGATTTGACTTTAATCAAACGATTGTTCGGCCGAGCAAGGAACCTCCTCACGGCCTAGGTTCTTTCACTACCTCGGGGTCAAGGCTTTATGTGAGCGACCAAATGATGTGGAGTGGGTGGAGATGAAGGTTGAAGGTGAAACGTAATGAAATGAAGAATAAGTGCGTAAAGTAAAGGTGCTTAAACTTAAATATAATTTAAAGACAAATGCGTAAAGTAAAGTGCGAAAGATAAATAACGTAAAGACGAGAATTAAAGTGCGATAAAATGAATCAAAGCAATAAATAAAGCAAGAACGAAATGAAAGCGATAAGAACGATAAAGTAAAATGAACTTGAAATTAAACTTAATTGAAGTGTGATAACAATGAAAAGTAAAGCAATTGAAATAAACTTGAATTTAAATGACAACGTAATGTAAATTGCAAGAATTTAAACTTACACTAAGAAAAGGAAGAACTCGCTACACTAGGTGCATGAAAAATAAAATCCTAAGTCTAGGAAAAGAAAAGTGCGAGACGAAAGATAGGTTTGTCTGTTTGATTTTGTCTCTCTGATGTCTTCGTCTAGGGAGGTTTATATAGGGCTTCCGTCAGCCCATGGGCTGGCCATTGAATGGCCAAATGTCAAATCTTTTAAAAATCTTTCCTTTTGAGGCCCCTTGAATCCGTGGGATTACATTGGTTGAAATATTCTGATTGCTTGATTCTCTCTTGTTTTGGAATATTATGAATTATCATCAATCTCCTTGATTTGTTTCCTTGTGAGGCCTCCATCACATGCACACTGACCTCCGGAAATCTTGGGCGTGAATCCGTGGCTTGGGCCTTGACCTTTGAGATTTCATCTTGATATTTGGTGGAACCTTGTGCCCCTTGAGTTTTTAGAATTCTAGAGTTGGCTTACCATCCGT
Source organism: Prunus yedoensis (assembly GCA_005406145.1). NCBI lineage: Eukaryota > Viridiplantae > Streptophyta > Magnoliopsida > Rosales > Rosaceae > Prunus > Prunus yedoensis. The sequence continues at coordinate 124,408 of BJCG01000181.1, forward strand.
CGACCATTCGCCAAGATGGGTGGTATGGGAACTCCAAATATTTGGATGTTGGGCTAGGCCCTACATTGGACTATATTTGAGTTCTCAAATATTCGAATATTGGGCACTCGGCGGACATACCTCCAGCCGAACTTCAACTCCCTTGGCCCGACTTTGCTTACTCAAGTGTTGAGAGGAGGGCGCCAGGGTGAGCAAGGAGAAAATTCGCCCTAGCCCCGCTTTTTGTAAGAGGAGTGGCCGACCAAGGTATTTAAGGAGTGCCCGGCCACTTTTTCAAAGGGAAGTGCCCGACCATATTTTTGAGAATGCACCATGGCCTTTGAAGAAAAGACCTTGGCCACCTTTTTGAGAAAGTACTTCGGCCGCTATGAGTTCTCGGCCGCTAGGAATCTCGGCCGCTAGGAATCTCGGCCGCTAGGAATCTCGGCCACTAGGAATTCTCGCCCACTAGGAATCTTGGCCGCTAGAAATTCTCGGCCGCTAGGAATTTCGCCCACTAGGAAATCTCGCCCGCTAAGAAATCTCGGCCGCTAGAAAATCTCGGCCGCTAGGAATTTTGCCCACTAGGAAATCTCGCCCGCTAAGAATTTCGTCCGCTAGGAATCTCGCCCGCTATTCTTCCATAACCCGGCCATACCAGCGTGTAGCCTAGCTGCCCAAACTCTCCAAGCCTCGGCCGTAACTTTGCAAGACCTCCAGAGCTTCATGCTCGGCTGCAATTCCAAGAGCCTAATTCCATCCGTGCCCAGCTCCATTTGGCCCAACTTCGTAGTTGAGAAGCCCGGCCGCTATTCTTCTCGTGCCCAGCCGCAATTCGAACTACACCCGGCCTCATCTCGAACGATGCCCGGCCGCAAAACTCCAATAGATTAGCCCGGCCGCTCCAGCTCTTCAAATCTCGGCGGCCACTCTACAAGAGCCCAGCCCGGCCGCGATTCCATTCGAAAAAACCCGACCGAGATTCCATTCTCAAAGCCCGGCCGACATTCCAAGAGTCTAGCTGCCCGTGTCTTTGAAAGGTGCCCGGGTGAATTTTCAATAGCCCCAAACAGAGCTATACAATGTACTTCCTCAGTCAATAACGGCGATCTGTTAAAAAAAATTTATCAAACCAAAATCTCTCCATGATGCAAGTAGACAAGATAAGTAAGGACTTCATTGTTTTAGTCGAATCTGGGTTCGTCTTTTCTAGTTCCCCCCAAACACGTTACAAAGAAAAGTGTAGACTTAAAAGTCATAAGAAGAAGAGAAGGTAGCTATAAGTGACCAAAACAAAGCCACATGTTTATAAAAGATAGAACGCGAAACAGGACCACCAAAACGATGATCTGATTTGCTAGCAAATTGAACTAATCTTGGAATTATTAATTTGGAACGCAGAATATCTTGATTGACTTATAGTCTATGCATAAAGTTACGTTCTTGGTTTCTCATTGTGGATTCTACTCCAACTTTTGTTGTGTCTAATCATTCTGGATGATATCAATAGAGGCCTAGTCTATAATACGAGAGTTGTTCAAAACACTTTGCTTATTGACCAAGTCTCTTTTGAAATACCCCTATAATTTAGGTGAATATTACACGGGCTCTTACTGTTACACACAAAAGTTTCTCGTATTATAGTAATGATCACGAAACACTTAAGTATATTTAGCGTTGGATATCTGATCATAGAGTTTCGGAGCAACTTCCTTCATTTTGCATTTGGATTCTTTGATTTGATTTGTTTTGTTGCTCGTTAAATGATAAGTATATGAATTACTCTGTCCCATTCAACGTACTTTCTCGGTCAATAACGGCGATTTGTTAAAAAAAATTTATCAAAGAAAAATCTCTCCATGATACAAGTACACAAGATAAGTAAGGACTTCATTGTTTTAGTCGAATCTGGGTTCGTCTTTTCCAGTTCGCCCCAAACACGTTACAAAGAAAAGTGTAGACTTAAAAGTCATAAGAAGAAGAGAAGGTAGCTATAAGTGACCAAAACAGAGCCACATGTTTATAGAAGATAGAATGCGAAACAGGACCACCAAAACGATGATCTGATTGTGCTAACAAATTGAACTAATCTTGGAATTATTAATTTGGAAAGCAGAATATCTTGATTGACCTATAGTCTATGCATAAAGTTAGGTTCTTAGTTTCTCATTATGGATTCTACTCCAACTTTTGTTGTGTCTAATCATTCTGGATGATATCAATAGAGGCCTAGTCTATAATACGATAGTTATTCAAAACACTTTGCTTATTGACCATGTCTATTTTGAAATGCCCCTTTAATTTAGGTGAATATTACATGGGGTCTTACGGTTACACACAAAAGTTTCTCGTATTATAGTGATGATCACGAAACACTTAAGTATATTTAGCGTTGGATATCTGATCATAGAGTTTCAGAGCAACTTCCTTCATTTTGCATTTGGATTCTTTCATTTGATTTGTTTTGTTGCTCGTTAAACGATAAGTATATGAATTACTCAGTCCCATTCAATGTACTTTCTCAGTCAATAAAGGCGATCTGTTAAAAAAAATTTATCAAGGAAAAATCTCTCCATGATGCAAGTAGACAAGATAAGTAAGGACTTCATTGTTTTAGTCGAATCTGGGTTCGTCTTTTCTAGTTCCCCCCAAACACGTTACAAAGAAAAGTGTAGACTTAAAAGTCATAAGAAGAAGAGAAGGTAGCTATAAGTGACCAAAACAAAGCCACATGTTTATAAAAGATAGAACGCGAAACAGGACCACCAAAACGATGATCTGATTTGCTAGCAAATTGAACTAATCTTGGAATTATTAATTTGGAACGCAGAATATCTTGATTGACTTATAGTCTATGCATAAAGTTAGGTTCTTGGTTTCTCATTGTGGATTCTACTCCAACTTTTGTTGTGTCTAATCATTCTGGATGATATCAATAGAGGACTAGTCTATAATACGAGAGTTGTTCAAAACACTTTGCTTATTGACCAAGTCTATTTTGAAATGCCCCTATAATTTAGGTGAATATTACACGGGCTCTTACTGTTACACACAAAAGTTTCTCGTATTATAGTAATGATCACGAAACACTTAAGTATATTTAGCGTTGGATATCCGATCATTGAGTTTCGGAGCAACTTCCTTCATTTTTAATTTGGATTCTTTGATTTGATTTGTTTTGTTGCTCGTTAAATGATTTGTGTATGAATTACTCAGTCCCATTCAACGGACTTTCTCGGTCAATAACGGCGATCTATTAAAAAAATTTATCAAAGAAAAATCTCTCCATGATACAAGTAGACAAGATAAGTAAGGACTTCATTGTTTTAGTCGAATCTGGGTTCGTCTTTTCCAGTTCGCCCCAAACACGTTACAAAGAAAAGTGTAGACTTAAAAGTCGTAAGAAGAAGAGAAGGTAGCTATAAGTAACCAAAACAGAGCCACATGTTTGTAAAAGATAGAACGCGGAACAGGACCACCAAAACGATGATCTGATTGTGCTAGGAAATTGAACTAATCTTGGAATTATTAATTTGGAACGCAGAATATCTTGATTGACTTATAGTCTATGCATAAAGTTAGGTTCTTGGTTTCTCATTATGGATTCTACTCCAACTTTTGTTGTGTCTACTCATTCTGGATGATATCAATAGCGGCCTTGTGTATAATACGAGAGTTGTTCAAAACACTTTGCTTATTGACCAAGTCTATTTTGAAATGCCCCTATAATTTAGGTGAATATTACATGGGGTCTTACGGTTACACACAAAAGTTTCTCGTATTATTGTGATGATCACGAAACACTGAAGTATATTTAGCGTTGGATATCTGATCATAGAGTTTCGGAGCAACTTCCTTCATTTTGCATTTGGATTCTTTGATTTGATTTGTTTTGTTGCTCGTTAAATGATAAGTATATGAATTACTCAGTCCCATTCAACGTACTTTCTCGGTCAATAACGGCGATCTGTTAAAAAAAATTTATCAAAGAAAAATCTCTCCATGATACAAGTACACAAGATAAGTAAGGACTTCATTGTTTTAGTCGAATCTGGGTTCGTCTTTTCCAGTTCGCCCCAAACACGTTACAAAGAAAAGTGTAGACTTAAAAGTCATAAGAAGAAGAGAAGGTAGCTATAAGTGACCAAAACAGAGCCACATGTTTATAGAAGATAGAATGCGAAACAGGACCACCAAAACGATGATCTGATTGTGCTAACAAATTGAACTAATCTTGGAATTATTAATTTGGAAGGCAGAATATCTTGATTGACTTATAGTCTATGCATAAAGTTAGGTTCTTAGTTTCTCATTATGGATTCTACTCCAACTTTTGTTGTGTCTAATCATTCTGGATGATATCAATAGAGGCCTAGTCTATAATATGAGAGTTGTTCAAAACACTTTGCTTATTGACCAAGTCTATTTTGAAGTGCCCCTATAATTTAGCTGAATATTACACGGGGTCTTACGGTTACACACAAAAATTTCTTGTATTATAGTGATGATCACGAAACACTTAAGTATATTTAGCGTTGGATATCTGATCATAGAGTTTCGGAGCAACTTCCTTCATTTTGCATTTGGATTCTTTGATTTGATTTGTTTTGTTACTCGTTACATGATTTGTATTTGAATTACTCAGTCCCATTCTTCTGGACTCTGTGGTGCAAGGAAATTGTGGTCACCCACCCTTTGATATAAATTATAATATAAGGGTTATTAAAAAAAAGAAGTTTAAAAATTAAACAACTAAAATGAAAAATAGAAGATAAAAATACTAAAGAGCAAAACACGGTCCCAGTGAAGCAAGAGAGCTTGGTTGGTGAGATGCATATGGATTGGTTGACGAGCAATTCTCAGTCGGAATAGGGGCGAGATTCTAAAGACGATGAGCAATTCTCAGTCAGGGTAAATTATCTATATATTAAATACGTAAATATTTATAAATAAAAAAGGTACATTAATTATGAGAAAATAGGTACATTATTTCTATATAAAAAAAAATAGAAACGTTACTATTGAAATTATTTCTATAAAATAAATAGGTACATTATTTATGAAAAAATAGGCACGTTATTTATAAAAATAAAAAAGGGTACCAATTTACCTATATTTTGTAGGTATAAGGGCTGGGTTTTTTATTTTTTATTTTTTGTAGTAGAGATTTTTATAAAAGATAATGTTTAGATTTTCAAAGGTGGATGTGGAGTTGGTCGTCCATATCAGTCTTGATTTTCTCCATTCTATGAAAGAGCAGAGGTGGAGTAATTCTGACTTTCTCTATCGGTGGTGGCGGTTGTTCGGTGTCTTTATCTTAAATCAATTTTTTTTAAACTTACTTTTAATAATCAATTTTGCTGCTGTAAAAAGATATATTATAATTTTAAATTAGATTTTTTTTATTTAAATTCTTAGATTAAATCCAATGGTGGGTGACTACAGTTTCCTTAAACTACAAGGACTCAGGAGAACGAGACGGATGAATTACTTTCTTCTGTGGTCTTATATGAGAAAAAAGTAGTAGAAAATAGCGGGATGTAAGATCAACACAATCCAAAGAAGAGGCACAACTGTTTAGGGTTTATGTTTATGAATATGTAATGGAATGTCGAAGATGTAAACATTGCAAGTATACTAATATATGGTTGTCTAAGTGTCTCCATATATGCGAGCTTGCGTCGGACAAAAACATAAAAAGGGGGTAAAATATCTTGCTATACAATAATGTATATTTATTGTTTTGGTTAGTACATACAATATATATATATATATTATATATATGTTCTAGTTCTTTCTCTACTTCCCCAGTCGGTCTGCAAGAATGATAAATTTTTTCGCCATACAAGAGCCCACACAAATGGGAAAAAGTTTAATTCCATGAAACGGTGTGGGAACGTGGATGGGATTGGTATCCTTGCCTCACCCTCTTCCCAGTTCCATCATTACCTCGTTAAATATTTTATTATGAAGTATAAGATTTCGAGTATTTTAGCTGCCCGTGGTTATCCTCGTAATTTTGGTAGCCATTGTATTTGTATGCTACATCAACATATTTGTTATAAAATGTAGGGTCTCGTTAATATAGGCCCTTGCAATTTAAAAATTCTAGACCGTAACCCATCAATAATAAAACTTTTAAGTAAAACCCATTTTTAAAATTAGATGTTATATAGGATAAAATGTGTCAATGTAATTTCATTTAGGGCAAATGACAAAAGACACCTTGTAGGTTTGGGGTGGTTCTCAATATGTACCCTAGAATATCAATTTTATCAATTTACACCCTTACGTTTGCAATATTGTCCAATTTCATCCTTCCGTTAAGTTAATCGTGTGGTCAATACTCAATCGTTAAATGCTGACATGTCTACTGTGGGACCCACCTACTAACCAATCAATTCTTAAAAAAAATTATATAAAATGATATAAACATATAATTAAACAAAAACTAAATATAAAAAACTTTATATAAAATGATAATAATCTCCCTTTCTTCGTCGCTCCTCCTCCGAGCTCTCCAACCCCATCCCTCCTCACCCTCCGACGTGTCCAGCCACCTGCACCTCCTCTTCGAAGCACAGCTCCCCCAATCTACTGCTCGTCTGCCATCTCTGAAATTTTGGATTCGAACAGGTTGCAGGAATGTTACGGTTTTGATTTTGTGTGATTTTGGTTTTGTGAAATTTTGGAAAAGTTGCAGGGACAGAGAGAGGATAATCCTAGGGCTTTCAATTTTGATATAGGGGACAATCCTAAGGCTTTGAATTTCACAGAGATTCGATGTTTTCCCCTCCTAGTCAAGAGATTAAGAAGTGGATGAGATTAATGAACAAATTCGAAATCTGGAAGATGATAAGGCAACTCTCATCTATGGCAAAAGATGCATCCACTCCATCTCTCAAATCAACGCCACTGCTTTGTCAACTTGATGGATGACGCCTAGATTTCCAGCACTAAATCAAATCTGCTACTTTGTTTTACAAAATAAAAAATTATTTTTGAAAACGTTGCTAGACAAGCCCTTATATTTCGATCATTTCAATTGTTATTATATTCGAGAAAAGTCTTGAGAGTGTGCAAAATTGAACCCGACGTTTTTGTGTTTTGGATGCATTGGAGTAAATTCTTGACAAATAAGTTTCAATTTATTAGATAGGTTTAGGCCCATTGTTTGCTATTTTTTCTTCCCACGCAACTATTATTGACTTATATATATTGATTTGCCTTCCAACATGCTCCAACTGACTTGCAGGTATTGACTCGGATGGAGATTCTCCAATAAGTATTTTAGATTAATTTGGGAGGGAGGCTTCCGTAGGTTATTTATCCTCCAATATAATTTCTAGTGTATGCTTGTGTCCCGTACCATTCATGGAGGATGCTCTAGTTTAATTTAAAAGGAAAAAAAAAAAAAAAAAAAGGAGCTATACAACATACTTTCTCGGTCAATAACGGCAATCTGTTAAAAAAAAATTTAATCGAAGAAAAATCTCTCCATGATGCAAGTAGACAAGATAAGTAAGGACTTCATTGTTTTAGTCGAATCTGGGTTCGTCTTTTCCAGTTCGCCCCAAACACGTTACAAAGAAAAGTGTAGACTTAAAAAGTCATAAGAAGAAGATAAGGTAGCTATAAGTGACCAAAACAGAGCCACATGTTTATACAAGATAGAACGCGAAACAGGACCACCAAAACGATGATCTGATTGTGCTTGCAAATTGAATTAATCTTGGAATTATTAATTTGGAACGCAGAATATATTGATTGACTTATAGTCTATGCGTGAAGTTAGGTTCTCTGTTTCTAATGGCTTCCTGGGCCAATTGACTAAAATTTTCTCAGAAAAACAAAGGAACGTATAGTAAGCCTTGAATTAATATATGGTACTGTTGTATAGCTCATCGGGGCAATCCTATAATCCATATTAGTATATTAATTATGCATGTATGGGGAGGGGGTTCGAACTCGGGTGTAAGGAGGTGGGCACACCACACTGCCTTGGGCATGTAGTTGGAACCCACATTTCTGTATTCACTGCAGTAAAGAAAGCTAGAACATTTAGGGTAGATTGGGTAAGACGTCCCAGTTAAGTTCTGGTTACAGGTACAGTACAAATCAAACTTGAATATATTAATCTCTTTACTTGTCTCTTAAGGGAAGCAACCGTAAGTATGTAATTTTGTTAATTTTACCATGTGTTTATTCCCTTTACTGATTCTGGTTAGACATTCAATTTTGTTAATTTGTACATAATTTAGCATCCACATCCATGTATGTGCATGGACATTATAGCCTTTTCTTGACGAATTTCACTTAGTCAATTGGTTGGAATAACGCCAACTTCCCTCTCTAAGTAAACCCCAAATTTTGGGCTGCATATCTCTAAGTTTGCCGCAAAGTCGTGTCCTAAGGCTTGAGCTAACATTTTTCCATCTTATTAAGTGAGAATTTACACAAAAAGACCTCAATAGCTTCGATCTGCTACAAGTAGTAATTTAGGCATAGTGACTCTGTATTGACTGCAAGTTTTATGCCACGAATTGGTGTGGGAATGCGGATGGGATTGGTGTCCATACCTCACCTCACCCTTTAGGTTGGGCCGCGATCCCACCCCCTTCAACCCAAGTTCGAATTCTTTTTCCTGTAAATTAGATTAGTTTAGAGTAATTCACACTATCACTTGTATACCAAAAATAATAATACTGATTTTGGTTCTAGTACCCCTCGTTCCATACTTTTTCCTTTTTAATTCTTCTAAATAATGTAGGGAGGATGGGAGGGGCTTTCCAAAGTGTGGGTCCTTTCACCTTCCAGTATGCAGGGTGTGCGCTTGTGTCCTGTAACATTCAGTAAAGAGTTAATCTCACGTAATCCTCAGTCAATACCAGTCCGTGGAAAAAAATATATATCTCCTTTATGCAAGTAGACAAGTAAATGATTTAATTGTTTTAGTGGAATCTGGGTTCGCCTACAAAGAAAAGTAGACTTCAAACACTGGAATTCATTAAGAGAAACCAGAGCAAAAGCTCCAAGGCTAGAGCAAATAAAAGAGAAATAGACCGCCAGAAGCACAGCAACAACACAACAACATGAGAAACTAAATTAAAGTAATGAAAGCTGGAGAGAGAAATGCAGACGCAGACGCTGCTACGGCAAGCCAATAAACGTCGACGTCCAAAGCAAAGACAAACTAAAACCCGAACTGCAGGGCTCATCCTTGACCTAGCAAGATTTTCCAAATGATCAGCTGCCTACTTTATGAATAGATTTCAGTTAATTATAAAAACCAAATTAAACAAAAATAGTTCTACTTTATGTATAAATTTAAGTTTGCAAAATTTTATTTATTCATATACTTATAGCTTATCTATTAAGCATATGCCAGCTTTAGTTGCCGCTTGATCAAAGCTACCCTCACATAAAGCCGATCATTTACACCATTCAAGAACTTCAAGTATGCGTATCTCCATGACCTGTTGAATATCAAAGTGCCACAAACTCCCCAAAATCCAGCAGCAAAGCCAAGCCCCATACTGATGTAAAATCCCAGTGTTATAAGCTCATCCTTATCCCCTTGATTGCTCAAGTCAGTTTTCTCATTTTGATCAGCACACATCTTTTTAAGCGGAGGTCCACAGAGTTGAGGATTTCCAACATAAACAAAGGGATCAAAGCCTTGGAGCTGAGTGCCTAATGGTATTTTGCCAGACAAGTTGTTATATGACAAGTCCAAGAAACTAAGACGATCTATCTGAGCAAGGCTTGTCGGAATTCCTCCATCCATCTGGTTTCTTGATAAATCTAGCGAATCCAATGACTGCAAGTTTCCGATCTTTGGAGTTATTTGACCTGTTAACTGGTTTCTCGAAAGGTTTAAAGAAATCAACTCAATAAGATGAGTGATTTCACTTGGAATCTCCCCTGTTAATTTGTTGCTTGAGAGATCAATTCTCTTCACTAGGCCCAAAGTGCTTTTGTATGTCTGCATTCTTCCTTTCCATATGAAGCTTGCATCATCCTCATAAATAGTAGGAGAAATTACGTTATCACCCCTTCTGTTAAAAGTATGTGTGCTGGATAGACTTGGATTTCCTTTTTGAGCCAGAGTAGTCAAATTGTTGAGGCATTTGGGTATGCTTCCAGAGATGTTGTTAATAGAGAAATCCATAATTTTAAGGTGTGTTAGCTGGCATAATTGTGAGGGCATGCTTCCATTGAAGTGATTAGTGGAAAGCATGAGGATAACCAAATTCTTGAAGCTCACGCCTAACCATGTAGGTATTGGTCCTGATAATTTATTATCTCCCAGATCAATAACTTCTAAACTTGTGCAGTTCTTCAACAATGAAGGCAATTCTCCAACAAATCGGTTGCTCCTTAATTTCAAAGTTTGCATTTGAAATAAAGAGCCTATTGTCATGGGAATTTTTCCAGAAAAAGCGTTGTTACTCAAATCAAGCATGACTAGAGTCTCCAAATGGCTCCAGCAATCTGGAAGTTCTCCAGAAAGACTATTGCTTGATAGATTAAGATATGTTAAACTCGTATCTGCATTTGCACATAGGAAAGAAAGCGATCCTGAAATTTTATTATTAGAGAGATCCAGATATGAGGCTCGTGATAGAGTTGAGGGAATTGGACCTTCTATTTGGTTCGAACTCAAATCTAGTCGTAGGTGATATTCAAACTCCACTGACAAATTTGTAAGTATTCCTCTGATTAGGTTATGTGAGAGATTAATAACGTCTGCGTTACCAAAATTACTCCAAAACCAACTTGGAAGGATATCAGAAATTCCAGCATTTGAAATATCAAGCTCGAAAGAATCATTTTGAGTTTGAAGCCATTTTGGGAAAAGAGGACCGACCTTGCAGGACGCCAAATTTATGTCACTCAACTGGAAGGGAGGAACCCAATCAGAATGGAAATTTAACACTAGTGAGTTAGAGGATAAATCCAAATATTTTAATTTGGAGAGTTTTGAGAAATGAGTTTCTGAAACCACCCCTTCCAAAGAGTTTATGCTGAAATCGATGTCCTCCAGTTGCGACATTTGCCCAATACTTTCAGGTATTTTTCCGCTTAATTGATTGGCATTAAGATACAAGATTTTCAAAGATGAGAAGCTTGTAAGATTGTTTAATGACCCCGCAAGTACATTCTCAGAGAGCTCCAAATACTCTAATGAGTTTTGAGCACATCTAGGCAATAGTTGAACAAACTTGGATAATTGTCCACTCATATGATTTGTTTGAAGACACAATGTTTGCAAATTACACAGCCTTGCAAACGAATTTGGATTCGCTCCTTCGATCTTGTTAACATAGAGATTAAGACCTTCAAGAGAGCTCATGTTTCCAATGAAATCGGGAATGAAACCAGTTAGATTATTGTAGGAGAGGTCAAGAGAAGCAAGGCTTGTACTGTAGTTTGACAACCAAAGAAATATTGAAGAAGTGAGATGGTTGTTATAGAGACTAACATACGCAAGAGATGTAGAAGAATTTGTTTTGTAAAGAGTAGTGGAAAGAATTGGAGTGGGAGGAGGAGGAAGACTGCAGTCATCCAATCTCAAGAATATTAGTTTAGGGAGCTTATTAAGTACTGCTTCTGGCCAATCGAAAACAGTACTAAGATTGGCTCCGCTTAGGTCCAAATAGGTTAAAGAAGAAAGAGCAGGGAGCCAATTGAGATTTTCTGCTTGAATCTGATTATTGCTGAGGTCGAGATGTTGCAATTGCGTGAGGTTTCCAAGCCAATTAAGATTTTCTGGTTGAAGCTGATTAGAGCTGAGGTCGAGATGTTGCAATTGCGTGAGGTTTCCAAACGAACTTGGAATTTGACCAACCAAATGACAGGAATTGAGACTGAGGTATCTTAGATTGGTTAGAGAACCAATGAAATTTGGAATTTGAATCCCATTGAAATCAATGAATGTAAGGTCCAAATATTGTAAATGCTGCAACTCAATCAGTTTAGAACTAATCATCTTACCTGTTGAAAAAAAAACTGATAGATCAAGTTGAATCACATGGCCAGTTTGGTTGCTACAATAGACTCCTTCCCATCTGCAACAATCTTTTTTTTGGGCTTCTGAACCCCAAGAAGAAGATCGATTGAACTCATCCTCCAGGCCACGTTTGACTGCAATTAGTGCTTGCCTTTCCCTCTCTATGCACCTCACTGTCACTTTAGCATCTCTGAGGCTGTGGCTATGGCCAACTTCTCCTCCTTTTACGTTTTGTAGGAAAATGATCGATAATGCAAGAAAGAGTTTCAAGCACCTTCTGTCGCCCTTCATGTTAATTGATCAAAAGCACATGCACATGCAAAAACACTGCAAGTATATATTGATATATGGTTCTCTGTGTTTCTCCATATATGCTAGCTTGCATCAGATATATATAGGAAAAAAGGAAGAAAGACTTTACAAAGAAAAACACGGTTTAGCTAAAACAGTGCCACACATTCATACAAGACAAAAGCATATAAAGGAGTAAATAAGAATACAATTTGACTAGAATGTCAAGACAATTTTAAGTTCTTAATTACAAATAAGAATACAAATCACTGGCTAAATAAAATTCCTAATACTTTGGATTCAAATCTCTTTATTATGGACTAACATAAACCAAATTAATTATGATGGCATGGATGAAATGAATGATGATCACAATAATTAATATTTCCACTACTTTAATTCTCAACAGCAACCAAATTGATTTTTGTCAATTGTATGCATGTTTTTTTTTTTTTGGGTTCCCATTGTTCGTTCTTTGAAGGAAGAGTTTGCAGAGAAAGTTCAACTAAGATTTCTTTTGCTGGAAAAAGGAGGATCATAGATGTAGTGTTCATACTACTATTTTTTAATTTCGATAAAAAAAAAAGAGTACTATTTTTAAAATTTTGGGTTAATTTTTTTAATATAAAAAGAATTGTGTACGTTCGGTGACATAGCATACTGTTTTGCTGAATAGTGACATAGCTCAATGATGCTCTCATATCATGCCATGTGGACAACCACCATGTATATGTAGATTCAATTTCAAATACATATGAATGTATCATTCAGAAAGGAAAAACATTTCTTGTAACGGGAATAGCACTATATTACTATCTCCACAATAATGCTTGACATAATTATCCTAGGTGGTTTGAAACATTTATTAGTATACCTTGTGCTTAGTGTGGCAAACAAGTTTAAGGGGAAACATTTCCAGATGGAGTAATATTTTTGTTAGGGTTAAATAAATTTTTTTTAGATGCAAAGGAAATTACTAAGACAATCAATGCGGGATCAGCGGAAACACATATTTCACCGGTCAATAAAAAATGACACGTGAAAAAGAGATATTCTTTAAATCAACTAATTATCTTAATTAAATCCTATTGAGCATTGATCCATTTTAGTAATTTGAAACGTTGGACAGGGATCTTGCTGTGGACAGCTATCTTCAAGTAGACTTTGAAGTCTTTGTATGCAAACTCCCGATGACTGACACACAAAAAGACTGTTAAGTCTTTTCAAATTTTTGGTTCCACAAAAAAAACTTGTAGTTTTTGCACATCCACATTTAACTCCAACGTCAACAAACGGTAATTTCCTTTTGCCTTTTTATGCTTTTTCTTTCTTTGAAAAGCCAACTTGACTTGACTTGGCAAGTTGCCTTCCCGTGTCCACTTAACCATTGGCTTTGCATCCCATACCCGGGGCAAACTTAGGGATCATCATTTGGCCCGCGGGCTTATGGGCCGATGGGGGCCCGCCCGGCCCATTGAGAAAAAGCCCGGCCCGGCCCGTTATGGGCCATGGGCCGGCCCGGCCCATTGTTGAGTGGGCTGGGCTTGGGCTTAGGTGTCTAAAGCCCAGCCCGGCCCATTTGAGCCCAAGGAAGCCCAGCCCGGCCCGCCCATAAAAGCCCGGCCCATGGGCTCACATACATATACATAAATCTATATATAAAAAATCCAAGTTAAATGAAATATGGAGAAAATCATTATCTATTATCATTGTAAGAACTAAAAAATGAAGTATGAGATAAAATATAATTTTATTAATATGAGGTTGTATAACTATATCTTTATATTTATGAGAAAAAAAAAAGAGAACCATGAAGTTATGAACAAAGAAAAAAAATTGAGACATAAACATATAGACAAATATAAATAGAGAACTATGAAAAAAAGAGGAAATATAAAAACACATCAAAACATAGAAAAAAAAAAAAAGAATTGACAAAAAAAAATACATATTTAAAAAAATAATAATAAAGTAGGCCCATTTAGGCCCGGCCCGTTGGGCTTAATTCGGCCCGGCCCGATGGGCTTTTTTAAGCCCGGCCCATGGGCTGGGCTTGGGCTTTGAATTTTTCAAAAAAACCCGGCCCGGCCCAGCCCGTTATTTTCTCTCTCCTCTCTAAAGCCCAGCCTGGCCCGGCCCAAGCCCGTAAAATTTGGGCCGGGCTAGCCCGGCCCGGCCCATTGACGATCCCTAGGCAAACTTACAAATATCTTCTTGCAAATGTGGACTTGACTTAAGTGAAACATATGGAAATATCTCTACCCAACCCAATATTAATATAATATCTATATATTTATTGATACTAATAAATGAATATTGGGTTTTTATTCAACAACTATAATACAAGAGTTTTTCTAAACACTTTGGTTATTGACCAAGTCTATTTTGAAATGCCCCTATAATTTAGATTGATATTACATGGGGTATGATTACACACGAAAATTTCTCGTATTATAGTGATGGTCACGAAACACTTAGGTATATTTAGTGTTGGATATCTGATCTTAGAGTTTCGGAGCAACTTCCCTCATTTTGCATTCGGATTCCTTGATTTGCTTTGTTTTGTTGCTCGTTAAATAATTAGTATATGAATTACTTGGTTCTATTCTTCTGAACTCCTGTAGTACAAGGAAATTGTGGTCACCCACCCTTGAATATAAATTATAATATAAGGGTTATTAAAAAAACATGTTTAAAAATTAAACACCAACTAAAATGAAAAAAAAAAAAAAAAAAAAAACTAAAGAGCAAAACACGGTCCCAGTGAAGCAAGAGAGCTTGGGTGGTGAGATGCATATGGATTGGTTGAGGAGCAATTCTCAGTTAGAATAGGGGCGAGATTATGAAGATGATGAGCAATTCTTAGTCGGTGGGTAGTGAGATGCATCTAGATTTTTTTTCTCACCCATACCCAACCCATATGAGAGAGAGGGAGAGAAGACAGAGAGACATGCATACAAGAGAGGGAAGGGGAGGTGCGTCAGAGACATGGGATAGGGGAGATTGGGGGTGGGCTGGGTTTTTTATTTTTTATATTTTTGCAGAGATTCTTTTAAAAGATTATATTTAGATTTTCACAGGTGGATGTGGTGGTTGTTTGGTGTCTCCATCTTAAACCACCTTCCTTTGCCCTTCATGTTAATTGATCAAAAGCACATGCACATACAAAAACACTGCAAGTACACAAATCACTTGCTAAAGAACATTCCTAATACTTTGGATTCGAATCTCTTTATTATGGAGGTAATTAATTTAAGTACACTCTAATTGTTCCATCATAACTTACAGAAACCAAATTAATTATGATGCACGAGCTAAAAAGTAAGATGCAGGAATAACAATTACCGAAACCAAATTAATTATGATGGCATGGATGAAATGAATGATGATCACAATACTTAAATTAATATTTCACTACTTTAATTTTCAACAGCAACCAAATTGGTTTTTGTTTTTTTATGGCATGTTACTAATCCGTAATTGGATTAGGAGGATTGAATTGAGGAGGAGTTTGATTGAGGAGAATTAGATTCCAGATTCCTATTGAAGTTGTTCACTAAACCATATGAATTGAGGGTAGTTAGATTCCGGATTCTTATTGAAGTTGTTTACTAAACCATATAGAATTGGAATATGAGTAGTGTTAATTACTAAAATGTCCTCATTGTTAAGTTAAAGTAGATGGCAAATTTAGAATTTTAAAAATTATGTGAGAATATAATGGGTAAAAAAGATGAATTCCTAATAGGTTAGTTCTCCAAGAATTAGAACACTACCTCTCACCCAAGAATTGAATTCCTCCAAAATCAGGAATTCAATTATGAATTTTGTGTGGGCCCCACTTGCTTTTCAATTCCTTGAAGTAAACGCAGGAATCCTCCATATGTGGAATTCAATCCTTGATGATAATTCCAATTCCTGATTAGTAAACACACCATTAATGTTATACGAAGTTTAGGTTTGTTCTACTTAAGAGTCGAGGGTAGGTCCAAAAAAAATAAGAATCTAGGGTGGCATAATTTACAAAAAGAAGCTCTTAAATATATGTTCAATTTCACTTATGTCATCAAAATTGGACTATACCAAATTTTCTAAAAAGAGGAAGGAAAAATATGTACAACGTACAAACAACTCTTATTCATGTCAATATGTGGAAAAAGATAATTGAAGAAAAATTTGTCGGTGGTCCAAGTAAACAAGTGATAAATCAATGAATATTGAGGAAATTTGTCGGTAATCATAACTTACAGAAACTAAATTAATTATGATGGCATGGATGAAATGAATGATGATCACAATAATTAATATTTCCACGACTTTAATTCTCAACAGCAACCAAATTGATTTTTGTCAATTGTATGCATGTTTTTTTTTTGGTTCCCATTGTTCGTTCTTTGAAGGGAGAGTTTGCAGAGAAAGTTCAACTAAGATTTCTTTTGCTGGAAAAAGGAGGATCATAGATGTAGTGTTCATACTACTATTTTTTAATTTGGATTAAAAAAAAAGTACTATTTTTAAAATTTTGGGTTATTCTTTTTAATATAAAAAGAATTGTGTACGTTTGGTGACATAGAATACTATTTTGCTGAATAGTGACATAGCTCAATGATGCTCTATGTAGATTCAATTTTAAATACATATGAATGTATCATTCAGAAAGGAAAAACATTCCTTGTAACGGGAATAACACTATTTGGCTATCTCCACAATAATGCTTGAAATAATTATCTTAGGTGGTTTGAAACATTTATTAGTATACCTTGTGATTAGTGTGGCAAACAAGTTTAAGGAAAACCTTTCAAGATGGAGTAATATTTTTTTTCTAGGGTTAAATAAAAAAAAATTTAGATGCAAAGGAAATTACTAAGACAATCAATGCGGGATCTGTGGAAACACATATCCCCGATGACCGACACACAAAAAGACTTTGAAGATGGAGCTTGCTGTGGACAGCTATCTTCAAGTAGACTTTGAAGTCTTCGTATGCAAATTCCCGATGACAGACACACAAAAAGACTTGTAGTTTTTGCACATCCGCATTAACTCAAACGTCAACAAACGGTAATTTCCTTTTGCTTTTTTAATTGCTTTTACCATTTTTATGCTTTTTTCTTTCTTTGGAAAGCCAACTGGTCGTAGAAGCTGCTTGGGAATCTCTTTGGAAAGTGTGCCATTGTAGTGTTTTCAAATGAAAGACTGAAAAGTGAATACGAAGGACGCGGGTGAACAAAAGGAAGAGAGACTCACCACTTTAAAGACTTGCCTTTCAACGCGTGCTCTAACTGACTTGCAGGTATTGACTCGACTTGACTTGGTAAGGTGCCTTCCCGTGTCCACTTAACTATTGCCTTTGTATCCCATACCCAGGGTAAACGTTACAAATATCTTCTTGCAAATGTGGACTTGACTTAAGTGAAACATATAGAAATATCTCTGCCCAACCCAATATTAATATAATACCTATATATTTATTGATACTAATAAATGAATATTGGGTTTTTATTCAACAACTATAATACAAGAGTTTTTCAAAACACTTTGGTTATTGACCAAGTCTATTTTGAAATGCCCCTATAATTTAGATTGATATTGCATGGGGTTTTACGATTACACACGAAAGTTTCTCGTATTATAGTGATGGTCACGAAACACTTAAGTATATTTAGTGTTGGATATCTGATCATAGAGTTTCAAAGCAGCTTCCTTCATTTTGCGTTCGGGTTCCTTGATTTGCTTTGTTTTCTTGCTCTTTAAATAATTAGTATATGAATTACTAGGTCCTATTCTTCTGAACTCCTGTGGTCCAAGGAAATTGTGGTCACCCACCCTTGAATATAAATTATAATATAAGGGTTATTAAAAAAACAAGTTTAAAAATTAAACTACAACCAAAATGAAAAAAAAAAAAAAAAAAAAAAAAACTAAAGAGCAAAACACGGTCCCAGTGAAGCAAGAGAGCTTGGGTGGTGAGATGCATATGGATTGGTTGAGGAGCAATTCTCAGTTAGAATAGGGGCGAGATTATGAAGATGATGAGCAATTCTTAGTCGGGTTGGGTAGTGAGATGCATGTTGATTTTTTTTCTCACCATACCCAACCCATATGAGAGAGAGGGAGAGAAGACAGAGAGACATGCATACAAAGAGAGGGAAGGGGAGGTGCGTCAGAGACATGGGATAGGGGAGATTGGGGGTGGGCTGAATTTTTTATTTTTTATTTTTTTGCAGAGATTCTTTTAAAAGATTATATCTAGATTTTCAAAGGTGGATGTGGAGTTGCTCGTCCATATCAGTCTTGATTTTCTCCATTCTATGAAAGAGCTGAGGTGGTGGAGTAATTCTGCCTTTCTTTATCGGTGGTGGTGGTGGTGGTTGTTTGGTGCCTCTATCTTAAACCACCTTCCGTTGCCCTTCATGTTAATTGATCAAAAGCACATGCACATACAAAAACACTGCAAGTACACAAATCACTTGCTAAAGAAAATTCCTAATACTTTGGATTCGAATCTCTTTATTATGGAGGTAATTAATTTAAGTACACTCTAATTGTTCCATCATAACTTATAGAAACCAAATTAATTATGATGCACGAGCTAAAAAGTAAGATGCAGGAATAACAATTACCGAAACCAAATTAATTATGATGGCATGGATAAAAAGAATGATGATCACAATACTTAGATTAATATTTCACTACTTTAATTTTCAACAGCAACCAAATTGGTTTTTGTGTTTTATGGCATGTTACTAATCCATAATTGGATTAGGAGGATTGAATTGAGGAGGAGTTTGATTGAGGAGAATTAGATTCCAGATTCCTATTGAAGTTGTTCACTAAACCATATGAATTGAGGATAGTTAGATTCCGGATTCTTATTGAAGTTGTTTACTAAACCATAGTGTTAATTACTAAAAAGTCCTCATTGTTGGGTTAAAGTAGATGGCAAATTTAGAATTTTAAAAATTATGTGAGGATATAATGGGTAAAAAAGATGAATTCCTAATAGGTTAGTTCTCCAAGAATTAGAACACTACCTCTCACCCAAGAATTGAATTCCTCCAAAATCAGGAATCCAATTCCTAATTTTGTGTGGGCCCCACTTACTTTTTAATTCCTTGATTTGAAGTAAATGCAGGAATCCTCCATAAGTGGAATTCAATTCCTGATGATAATTCCAATTCTTGATTAGTAAACACATGTTATACGAAGTTTAGGTTTGTTCTACTTAAGAGTCGAGGGTAGGTCCAAAAAAAATAAGAATCTAGGGTGGTATAATTTACAAAAAGAAGCTCTTAAATATAGGTTCAATTTCACTTATGTCATCAGAATTGGACTATACCAAATTTTCTAAAAAGAAGAAGAAAAAATCTGTACAACGTACAAACAACTCTTATTCATGTCAATATGTGGAAAAAGATAATTGAAGAAAAATTTGTCGGTGATCCAAGTAAACAAATGATAAATCAATGAATATTGAGGAAATTAATGGATGAGATCGAAGACTTGTGACTTAGACTTGATATGGTGACTTTCCTTCCAATGCGTACTCCAGCTAACGTGCAGGTATTGACTTGACTTGACTTGGTAAATTGCCTTCCCGTGTCCACTCAACCATTGGCTTTGCATCCCATCCCCTTGGGCACAATTTACAAATATCTTCTTGCAAATGTGGACTTGACTTAAGTGAAACATATGAAAATATCTATTCCCAACCCAATATTAATATAATATCTATATATTTATTGATACTAATAAATGAATATTGGGTTTTTTTATTCAACGACTATAATATGAGAGTTTTTCAAAACTCTTTGGTTATTGACCAAGTCTATTTTGAAATGCCCCTATAATAGAAGAAATTTTCATGTGTAATTGTAAGACCCCATGTAATATTAACCTAAATTATAGGGGCATTTAATAATCATTTAACGAGAAATAAAACAAATCAAATCAAAGAATCCGAATACCAAAGTGCTGTAACATTCAGTAAGGAGTTAATCTTACGTAATCCTCTAGTTTAATTTAAAAAGAACAAAAAATAAGTTATAGAACGTACTCCAGACTCTTTCTAAGTCAATACCACAGTCTATTGGAAAAAAAACAATTAAAGGAAAAAAAAATCTCTTCATGATGGAAGTAGACAAGTGATGACTTAATTGTTTTAGTCCAATATGGGTTCTAGTTCGTCTCAAATACACTACAAAGAAAAGTAGACTTACAAGTGAAAAGAAGAAGAGAAGGTGAAATTGGTAATTAGGTGAATGGGGTAATTTAAAACATTAATGGACAGATCTAAGACAACAATGATTAACTGTTCCTGGTAAGAAAAAAAATTTGATTTGCAGACTAATGGTCTCAGGTTCGAACTTTCATGACACCTTGGTAGTGTATCCACACTCTCATCTAGTTTAGACTATCGTTTGTAATAAAACAAAACAAAAAATTGAAAATATAGCGCATGTTATTTATTAGTAGTAATACTATACATGAAAGTATAAATCAGATACCAATCACATATTATTATCATTTAGACTGTTCATGATATGTGTCTCTTTGTACATATATGTACATATGTCAACTTCAATTTCAGAATCATTGGAAGTAATCACATGAATTATAAATATAATTCACAAGCAAACTTACCACCAAAAAAAAAAAAAAAAAGTGGGCACAAATGGTCGACTACATCTATTCAAGCACATATATATGTGTCCATGAAGAAAAGGTGGGTCGTTAAAACATAGCAAATGTCATCTAAGATGTCGTTTATTTCTTGGAGCACTTGGGACTTAAAGAGATACGACTCCAACTTTTGGCACGATGCTACTTTTTTTAGTTCACTGTTGGTCCCTTAAAGCAAGCCTATATGACAATTATTTGCATTGTTCAACCCGTGACTGATGAGAAATGCATGTCCATCCTTAGCTTGGAAAGGAAGAAAAGGAACTTTGATTCATTTGTATGCGCTTCCTTTTCAACGCTATATATATATATATATATTTTTTTTTAGAAGGCAAAGGTCCCAACCCTGTGTTTGATTTTAGCATACCAAAATATGTCATAATTTCAAGAACATGATCTTGATGTCTATCCCAAAAGTGTTTAATACTTCCAAGCTATGCCTATTCCCTTTTTGTTTTTTTTGAGATAATTGGTGTGTCGGTAACACCTTATTAGATGGTGTTATAAGCATGAATTTGTAGCAAGAGTGGAGGGAAATGCAAAGGGAAAATTGCTTTGCTGTGCTGCCTCACTGGCGGAAGCAACAGGCACTCTGTTGGTGCATCTGGATGGCTAGTTTACAATGATTTCCTTCAAGTGACAAATCAAGACGTGGTTTTCCATTTCGTTCTGTGAATCATTCCAGGGTTTATGTGGTGAAACATAATTGCCTTCATTGCTCTTGTGGTTTCTTCCTTCCCTAATGGAGATATTTAGTCAAATACCCATTCTTAGCACTAAAACTATAAATAAATCCTACACCATTTAATTTCTATAAACAAACCCAAAAAATGACATTTTGCCATATTGAATTTAATTTTGATTATTAAATTACTTTGATGCCCTATTATGTTTTTTGGGCTTTTTTTATATGTTTTGAGGTTGGGTTTGTGTTAAGAAATCAATGGCAGTTTTGCAATTTAAAAGAAGTTAAAAACCTTTTTGTTATGTTGTAATGGGCTTTGGATGTGTTTATAAAGTCCATTTTATATAAGGTATTTTTATAATTTGGGCTTCTATATTGGGTATATATAATAGTGAATCTCTCTAATTTAAAACCTCAATGGACAGGTTACAAACTAATGGTCACAGGTTCAAACCTTCATGACACCTTGATAGTGAGAAACCACACTCTCATCTACTTTACACTATCGCTTGTACTAAAAAAAAAAACTGAAAATATAGCACATGAAAGTATAAATCGGCCACCAATCACATATTATCATTTGTACTGTTCATGATATGTGTCTCTTTGTACACATATGTACATATGTCAACTTCAATCTCATAATCATTGAAAGTAGTCACTGCATTATAAATATAATTCACATGCAAACTTACCCAAAAAAAAAAGTGCGCATGAATGGTCGGCTACATCTATTCAAGCACATATATATGTGCCCATGAAGAAAAGGTGGGTTGTTAAAAACATACCAAATGTCATCTAAGATGTCATTTAGTCTGATGGACTATTATTGTGTTATTATAGTGCGGAAATCACTATAATAACACGATAAATAATAACAACAATAATGATACAAACTCATTTCCTAAAGAAAATTCCTTATACTTGGATTCGAATCTCTTTATTATGGAGGTAATTAAATCAAGTACACTCTAATAGTTGTCCATCACAACTAAGATAACAATTAAATAACAATTACATATAACAAAGTAATTTTGATGGCAATTACAGATACTTGAAGTAATCCATTACTTTAATTATCAACAGAAACCAAATTGATTTTTGTTATAAGTTATGCATCTTTTTCTTGTTTTCCCATTGTCCCTCTGCTTTTTTTTTTTTTTGGTTTCTTAATTATATACGAAGTGTAGGCTACATAAGAATCGAGGGTGGGTCCCAAAAAATAAAAGGAATTGAGGGTGGCGTCTTGTATATCAGGAGCCATTCCTCCTCCATACACGATGTGGCCTTCTTAAAAATGACACCTGTTTTTTTTTTTTCTTCTTCTTTCACAGACTCTCTTTCTCTCTCCTCACCCACTCGCCTCTCCTCTCCTCCCTTGCTCTCTCCTCTCTCTTCTCTCTTCTCTCTTCTCTCCATCTCTTTCTTCCACCATTCCCAAAATTTCCAAAACTCCCAAATAAATAACTCAATAAAATTAAAAAGGAGAGAAATCAATACATAGTGTTGGGTGATGATGATGGAGGAGCAGCAATGGGAAGAGAAAGGGGCTGAAAATTTCTTCTAAAGAGTTGCTGGGGAAGAGACAGAGATGGGGAGAAGAGAGAAGAGAGAGCTGGGGGAGGAGAAGAGAGTGGGTGAGAAGAGAGGTAGAGTCGGTGAAAAAAAAAAGAAACATGGGAAGAGAAAGGAGAGCTGGGGAGAGTGGGTGAGAAGAGAGAGAGGGAGAATCAATGGAAAAAAAAAAAGGAAAAAAAAAAAGAAACATGGGAAGAGACAGAGATGGGGAGATGAGAGAAGAAGAGAGAGCTTGGGGAGGAGAGGAGAGTGGGTGAGAAGAGAGAGGGAGGGTCAGTGAAAAAAAAAAAGAAAGGTGTCATTTTTTAAGAAGGCCACATCTTGTGTGAGGAGGAATGGCTCCTGATATGTCAGGAGCCAAGCATTGTCCATAACTTATTCATATATCACTCAACTCTTTATGTGGAAAATGATAATTGAAGAAACTAGAGGTTGTTGCAATGGCAGTGCTGATCCTCCCCCAAGCTCTAATCGGAGCCGGCGAAACTCTTCCCGAATTTAGTAATATA
The DNA here is from genome assembly GCA_005406145.1 of Prunus yedoensis. Taxonomy (NCBI): domain Eukaryota; kingdom Viridiplantae; phylum Streptophyta; class Magnoliopsida; order Rosales; family Rosaceae; genus Prunus; species Prunus yedoensis. The sequence goes on from BJCG01000181.1 coordinate 148,145, forward strand.
AATCAATTGATTCCATAGTGCCCATTTTTCATCAAGGGCTCTGATACAAATTGATAAGAGATCATCTAGAAATGTTAAGTGAAGGCAGTTAAGAAAAAGAAGCACCTAGAAAGCTTCTAGAGACAAGCTAAGAATTATGCAGCCCATAACATAAACCCAATACATAGCCCAATACTTTTTGCCCAAATAACCCATATGATCCTAATAATTACCCAAAGTTTGGGTACGTCTTTGAAGCATGATTAAAAGGACAAAAAAGAATATAAATAATATTGTATATGAAAAGAATAAGAAGCAAGATCACTCCTAATAATGGATCAATGAGAGAGAGAGAGAGGGAGAGAGAGTAAATGCTGATAAGTGACTATGCAAAAGAGTCAAACAGTATGGTAGAATATTTTCCGATGTATTCCATTTTCCAAAAGGAAGTATTTATAATACAAGGTTACAAACCCTAGTAGGGTTAAACTAGGAAATAAGTGGAATCCTAATTACATAATATCTATACAAAGGAAATAAATAAAATCCTAATAGAATAAGAAGGAAATATCCTAATAGGGCTAGGATATCTCGCTAACACTCCCCCTCAAGTTGGAGCAAAGACGTCACGCATACCCAACTTGTCGAGCGAGTTGAGAAAGATACTTGTAGAAACAACTTTCGTAAGAACATCGGCTAACTGTGGTACTCAGAACGGATGAACGGAAAGGAAACAATCTCCGCATCCAACTTTTCATTAATGAAATTTCGATCAACCTCCACATGCTTTGTACGATCATGTTGTACAGGGTTATGAGCAATTGTAATCGCAGCCATATTATCACAATATAAATCCATAGGTTTCTTAGGCCCAAAACCAAGATCTCTCAACAATCTCCTCAACTCCTCAACCATAGTAACTCAGATACACCATGGGCCATTCCCCGATACTCGGCCTCAGCACTAGACCGAGACACCACCTTTTGTTTCTTGCTCCTCCACGTAACAAGATTGCCACCAACAAACATAAAATACCCAGATGTCGAGCGCCTATCTGTAGCTGAACTAGCCCAATCAGCATCTGTGTACCCTTCCACATCTGTATGACCATACCTGGAAAACATTAACCCCTTGCCAGGAGTTCCTTTGAGGTATCTCAAAATACGTGTCACGGCACCCATATGATCTTCACTAGGTGAGTGCATAAACTGACTCACTACACTCACTACATATGCAATATCAGGACGTGTATGAGCCAAATAAATTAATTTTCCCACAAGCCGTTGATAGCGCTTCTTATCCGTAGGAGCTTGATCAGGATACAACCCCAACTTGTGATTCTATTCACTAGGAGTATCAATGGGTTTACAATCCAACATTCCAGTTTCTGCAAGCAAATCCAAAACATATTTTCTTTGGGACAGAAAAATACCATGCTTAGATCTGGCAACTTCAATCCCAAGAAAATATTTCAAGTCACCTAATGATTTCATCTCAAATTCAGACGCAAGATATTTCTGAAGACTCTGTATTTCTTCCTGATCATCTCCAGTTACAATCATATCATCAACATAAATTATTAAAGCTGTCAATTTACCTCTGCGACGTTTCAGAAACAAAGTATGATCCGAGTTACTTTGTACATACCCAGACTTCCTCATAGCTGCAGCAAACCTCCCGAACCAAGCTCTTGGAGACTGCTTCAATCCATACAATGATTTCCGTAGCTTGCATGATCAATGCATAATTCTGTATCATTTTGTAACACTCTACCCTATTGTTTGGTTATGTTTTTTTAGGTAAAACTTGTTCTTTTAATCCATTTTGTGTTTGTTATTCAGTTCATTGAGCTCTAGGTACTACTTGAGGCATTTGAAGCAAAATGGTGCAAAAACGTGCAAAAACTGGAGACTGAGTTAGAAATTCATTTCAGACTTATCTTTTTCATCCGAGCTTGGATTGGGCCAAATTACATGTGGTTGGAAAGAAGACATTCTGAACTTGAATATGGTGGGTTCAAAGTTGTCATTTGGTTAAGAGTAGCCCAATTCGTAAGCCCAAGAAGTTGTTCATCATTCTGACCTGAGCATGACCTAATTGATGCTTGGTCATGATGAGCTATGCATGAGGTATCGCTTCTGGTGGGATTTGTTGGTGAAGTGCAGCAGCCAAGAAATTGATTATCAATTGCAAGTGTTGTAGGCACAAGTCATATTCAATTCAGATTTCCCCTTTCCTTCTCCCTATAAATATCACTTCCATTCCAAACACATTCATCAATCATATCCTGGGATTCACAATCCCTCTCTTCCAATTCCTAGCAGACCACTCATCCCAGCACAATCCACTCTCAAACATTCATCAACCACAGCCTCATACACTTCTCCCACAGATCACTCCGTCCTCCACCCTCCCATCATTTCCCAAACACAATCCATACAATCCATACCATCTACATCACTCTTCATCTCTGGCTGCAGCATACATGGTGGAAGCTGTGAGAAGCTCTACAACAACATAATTCGTTCTTCACGAGTTTTTCTTACTATCTCCATGTTTATTATGATTCAAATGCATTTTCCATTAATATAGTGTAACTAATTACCATAGCTAGGGTTTCAATGTAACCTGACAAGACAATTTCATGTTTTCAAGTTAATGTTACCCTTGTTGATTACTTCTAATTTTCTGGTCTCATTCACTTGTTCTTAGTTGAATCTTTATGCATGTTTAAATAACTAGCCACTATGAACACATGCATGTTGGTTATCTAGTTCAAGTTTACATAAACACCATATGACTCTTGAACCGATTAGTGAATGAGTGGGTAATGCATTTAGGACAAACACCATGTTTAAATGTTTACTTGGTTCCTTTGTGTTCTTCTTAAGCTTAATGGATTCAGATTCATAGCTTAGACTAAACACCATAGCTAAGTTGTGTTTTCTGAGTACTTGATTAAAACCAAACACCATATGGATAATCATACATAAGAAAGAACGAACTCTAGAAATTGAATTGATCAACTTAAATGCTTGTTAACTTGTTGCTTGAAATTGGATTTTCATGGTGAAGTTGATACCCTAGTGCTTGTCTCCTTTGTCTCTAAATTTTCTGAACATCTACTTGCTGGTCACTTGCTATTTTGCATTCCCTTTTAGTAGTTTTCAGTCACTTGCTATTTGCTTTCCCTTTTTTGTAGTTTTTACTCCAAACAAACTCAACACAACCTCATTTAAATTCTGTTTAGCCGTAGGATACTTGTGAGTCGAAGTAGTAGTAATAAATGTCTTTCATCCAAGTCTCTGTGGAACGACCTCGTTCTTGCATTCCTATACTATAATTGGTTCGTGCACTTGCGAGAAATAGATAGAGTAAAATCTGTCCAACATTGCACACCATACCCTCCTTAGAGGTCACAGGGATACCCGGCGGAGGATCCATGTATATTTCTTCTTTGAGGTCACCATGGAGGAATGCATTCTTGACATCAAATTGTAACAACGGCCAATCATGATTAGCAGCTAAGGACAAGAGTACGCATACAGTGTTGAGCTTGGCTACTGGAGCGAAAGTCTCCGTGTAATCCACTCCATAGGTCCGAGTATACCCTTTTGCTACCAATCTTGCCTTGTACCGGTCAATAGAACCATCAGCCTTATGCTTCAAAGCAAACACCCATCTGCACCCAACTGTCTTTTTCCCTTTTGGCAAAGGAACTAACTCCCAAGTAGCATTCTTGTTCAAGGCTTCCATCTCAATATGCATTGCATCTACCCAGTTTTGATCAGATAGAGCATCCTGCAACTTAGTTTGCACACATACACTAAATAATTGACACAAATATGATGCATATGACTTAGATAAACGATGAGTTGACATATAATGGTTAATGAGATATTTGGACTTGGCATGTATATCAAGAGAATATTGTACTTTAGGTTTCCCACAGGTAGTGCGTGGGGGCAATGAATAAGTAGGCACATCACTAGAAAGTACCTCATTATCACGAGTTGATTGGAGCAGTGGCAGGGCAGAGGGGGGTCTTGTATCAATTTCATCTGTACGAGAGTCGCTAGTATCACTGTTATGTCCTTCTGAGAGAGGCTCGAAAAATTCCAAAAAATTACCTGGCGACCGGTCGCGTCACTCGTATCGTCATTGTCGTCGCTCATCGAGGCAGGCGACCGGTCGTTTCCTATGTGCGACCGGTCGTTTTCACTCGTATCGTCATTGTTCGAGGCAGGCGACCGGTCGCTCACTTCTATGCGACCGGTTGTGTCCAGGCAGATTCGTTCATGACCGGTCCCTTCCTCCACGCGACCGGTCACTTCCTGTACACCAGAAATTTCATCTTCAGGTCCAAGACCTTCCACATTTTCCACTCCAAAACTCTTCAATTCACTGCCCCTCTCCCCCTGAATTGAAGATGAGGGAGAAACGTAATAAGTTACTTCTTCATGAAAGGTGACATCTAAAGTGACATGTAGCTTCTGAGTAGGCGGGTGATAACACTTATAACCCTTATGAGTAGCAGAATAGCCAATGAAGACGCAGCGGAGAGCACAAGGATCAAGTTTACTCCGCTGATGTGAGTAGACATGAACATAAGCAACACACCCAAACACCTTCGGAGGTAACTTAGAGACCGAAACCGGAGGAGTATAAGCACACAGCACATCAAGTGGGGTCTTGAAATCAAGAACCCGACTAGGAGTACGGTTAATCAAGTAGGCGGCGGCCAAGACACCATGTCCCCAAAGATGATGGGGAATAGACATATCCAACAGCAGAGAGTGGACAACTTCAAGTAACTGACGATTCTTCCTTTCAGACACATCATTCTGTTGAGGTGTGAATGGAGTGGTAGTTTGGTGAATGATACTGTGATCACGAAAGAACTGGGTCAAGGTATGATTCACATATTCACCGCCATTATCAGTCCGAAACACTTTAACATGAGCATGAAACTGAGTAGACACCATGACACAAAAATCAGGGAGAATAGAGGCAACATCATGTTTATTCTTCATCAAATACACCCATGTTAAGCGAGTGCAGTCATCAATAAAAGTAACAAACCAACGGAAACCATGAGAAGTCACACGAGCAGGACCCCAGACATCAAAATGTACTAACTCAAAAGGCAAAGAAGCTTTACTATTACTTAAGGGAAAAACAGTACGGTGGCTCTTGGCCATTACACATGTCTCACACTTAAAACTGGACTCATCACAGGAGCGGAATAAAGATGGAAACAGACGCTTAAGGTAGCCAAATGATGGGTGTCCCAGGCGACGATGCCATAACCAAATTTGTTGTTTGTCTTTGACACTGCAACTTTGAACAGTATTAACGACACGATCACGAACTGGTGCAGAAGGCAATGTCAAATAATATAAACCCCTATCCGTTTACCAAGCCCAATCATCTCGTGAGTCTTGAGATCCTGAAAAGAGCAATGGGTAGGATAGAAAGTAGCAGTAGCATTAAGTGTATCAAGTAAGTGACCAACAGATAACAAGTTACAATGGATATTGGGAACTAATAACGCACGAGACAAGGACAGAGTTGGGGTGAGAGAAATGGTGCCCTCGCCAGTAATTGGAGAGGGCAAGCCATTAGCACTAGTTATGTATGGGTCACAGGTGTTACTAGACAACTCATCAAAAAATTTAGCATCATAAGTCATATATGATCAGAAGCACCAGTGTCAATTATTCAAGTATTGGAGCCAGTACCTGGAATAGAGTCAGAAACACGCAAATTTGCAGAAGCAGCAGCAGCACCAACAATGGAATTATCACCCATGATTGTAGAAGAAAATCAACAAATCACGCAGGGTATACAACAGAAAATAAATAAAATCCTAATAGAATAAGAAGGAAATATCCTAATAGGGCTAGGATATCTCGCTAACAAAAAGTTTAAACCCCTGAGAAATAATTGGCTCGGTATTATTTATTAAGAAAGTTAGATCCAGGATTGACTAATAAGCAGTAGTATCCACTCTGTCTTCTCATCACCAGGAAGATATTTGAGTAGAAAGAACTCTTCTGGATTAGTATTCAATAATATGTGTACGGCCTTCAAAACTTGCAATCTACTGAGGTTCGGTATCTTTGAGACCACTGCAAGTACCTCTTCTCCTCGGAGTTGCAGTTTCATTTCACTTGCCGAAAACTCCTTTCATGAGTCTGCCGCCTCACCAATTGCTTGTGCCAAAGGATCATTTTTCGCTTTCTTATTAGGATGCAAGCCGGAAGTTGAAGTTGATGGATGTGTCGAAGTATGCGAGTTGGGAATGAAATTCTCATCATTTTCTTGTTTAACCTCCATATTTTCTTCAGCACAATAACAGAGAGAAAGTAAGCATCAAAAAGAGGGAAAACAACACAAGGGAAATGATAGTTTTTGTTGTTGTTGTTGTTTTCTTTCCTCATAGAAACAGAGAGAAAGTAAACATCTAAATCCATCTGAACTATAAAGCGTAAAAAACATTCACTAAAGCAGCAAAGAAGTGTGTTTATACCATATTTGACCAAGCAACTAGAAGCAATTCTAAGCAAGGCAAAGAGTCCCACATTGAAATATTGCAAGAAGTGAAGACTCCCTCTCACTTATAAAAGAAGACCACCCTCCACTTAAGAAGGGATCCCCTTGGGCTAGGCTTTATAATCAATCATGGGCCTCTCCTTTTCTCTCTTTATATTTGGGCTCAGCCCCTTGTACAAATGTAAATACACATTGTTATAATAATGAGAATATACTTCTCCGTGGACGTAGCCCATTCATTAAGGGTGAACCACGTATATTTTGTCTTCTGTATATTTATCGCTTGCCCAAATCTTCACACACATGCTGAATGTCCTCACCTTCATCCATCAATCATCACACCTATCTCTAAGTTGGGCTAAAAAGTGCTGAACCATTTTTTAGCGTCAACAGTTTGGCGCCGTCTGTGGGAAGCGACACAAAAGGCTCATGTCATTCTCCCATTCTTCAGTGCCCTTCGACACCCCTACAATCAGCATCACCTAAGTTGCCGTTCGGCAATACCTTGCTAGAGCAACCATGAATGCTCAGGCAACAATTGCAGAAGACTACATTTCAAGGGAAGCCCACGTGTCCACTTCCATGAGATAAGTGGCATGTTCATAACCTTCTACATTATTTAATATTGGAGGATCAAGGAAAAGTCAACTAGAATGTGGCTATACTTTGCATGGCTTGTACCGAGTGTGAAACCACCATCTCAACAAAATTCAAGGTGCCGTTCGGCAATGTCTCCATATCAAGTCCAAGGGAGAAGCCCATGTAATTCATTCCATAGAGAAAATGGCTAGCGCTGAATGCCACCTACCTTCAGATCATAAGCCACTTACTGTTCGGCCCCCTTTAGAAGAGGAAGAATATGAAGGACCCAACTCTTCTACAAACCCTTACCTTTCGGCACCTGGCAAGCGAAAGCTGCCAAACGGCAACATATTGCCCAACAATAAGATAAGCATAGTCTTCCTCCTTATTAGTATAATGGCAAATATGTTATCCATTTAAAATAAGCAAAAGCCATTTTTTGCCTACATGCTTTTCAGCAGTACTACACCTTATTAAAATTCAACATTTGCCGTTCGGCAGTTCAATAAAATATCTATGCAAAGAGGTCTCATGCTGTTCAGCGTACGATAAAAGTTTGCCCCCTCAAGATATCTCATATTTGAAGACTCCAGACTAAGGCATCTGTACCCACAGCCAATGACAAGCTCTAGGACTTTCCAGCTTGCTAAATTCTTTGTCCCACCATGAACGACACTACTAATTCGGGAGGGCTCCAATATACTGAACGACACACCCATCCAGAGATTGCTTAAGGCACCCAAGAGCCTTAAAGAGACCATCTCCATACCGTTCGGTAGCCTTTCCACACTGACCCACTGGGGGACTTGGCCTTTTTATCCTTCGTTCGGAAGCTTCTGACTGCATCCTACACTATCGCTTGGTATAGGACCCAAGCCCAATATGCATATCAGAGATAAGGAGGAATTGTTTGGCACCTTTTTATATGACATGGCCATCCACAACTACATCCCAACGGGACCTTTGTGCTGGCTGAAGCCAATTGTCAAATGACAATTAAACAGAAAAGGAGAAGAAAAAAGAAAAATGCAAGGAACTCCAAATTTTCTACGAATTGCCGTTCGGCACCTTCCTTGGAAAGCATCACTGGAGGAAGTCCACGTTGCATACTTTACTAAAGAGATAAGTGATATCTTTCTCATCCTTTTATCATATATTATACTATATAAAGCTTCAGACTTCTATCAATATAACTGTCTAATCAAAAGTATTGATAATAGTATAAGGCTGCCAACATACATGGTGAATATCAAAATGATGACCAACAAAAAGAACTCAGCCATGCAACTACATAAAAAGCTGAGAGAGTCCTACCGTACGGCACCATGCCAAACGATTGATCAAAACATTTAAGCCTAGCAAGTCTCCTCATCGGCAACGCTAGCACATTTGAGCCAAAGCAATCTGATGTCAACCTAAAAGGTGTTCTTGGCAACTTCTTGTCGGCAAAACATCCATGGCCACCATTGAAGTAGCCTACCGAACGGCAATACAAGTCAAAAGTCTCGGATAATGGCATCCAATCAGAAAACTAGGTCCAATAATTGGCAACCCAAGATGTGAAGGCATGGCACAACGAGACATGCCGTCCGGTATCCATTCTATGCCATAAGCTCCATCAGGCCATCTCAGTGGCTATCTACCAAACGATAACCCTTCCTACAGAAGTATCACCCTGTTGGAATTATAAGAAGAGCCTATTACATAGATGGCTCTACAAGATCTGCAAATCTCTCTATGCCGAACGGTACCCCAACATTCTCAAAAATTGGAGGGCCCCATCTGGTTGAATTATGTGTTTACATTGCTCACAGCCATATTGAGTTATAGTGGCCCTAGCCACCTCTCAAAATCAAAAACGGCACATGCCTAATAAGCACTATATGCCTTATTAAAATCATCGGCAGTAACCACTAATCTATTGGAGACCCACTTGCGGCACTTGGCATTCATGGCAACGCAACAAAAATCCAAGATTATTAGCCATCGGCAATAATCATTGATAATGATCATCGGCATATACGCCAAAAGTAAAAACCCAAGACTATTAGCCATCGGCAATAGCCATTGGTAAGGATCATTGGCTTATACGCCAAAGTAAACAATCCAAGCCTATTGGCCATCGGTAATAGCCATTCGACGTGAGCATTGCCTTCGGCACCCCGCCATTATTTTGACATGAGCAATGCCTTCGGCACCCTGTCATCATTAGACGGAGCGGAGCCTTCAGCACCCTGTCACCCTTAGGCGGAGTGGAGCCTTCGGCACCCCGTCATCCTTAGGCAGAGCGGAGCCTTCGGCACCCTGTCATCATTAGGCAGAAGCGATGCCTTCGGCACCCTGTCATCACTTGACGCGAGCGATGCCTTCGGCACCCCGTCATCATTTTGACGTGAGCGATGCCTTCGGCACCCCGTCATCATTTTGACACGAGCGATGCCTTCGGCACCCCGTCATCATTTTGACACGAGCGATGCCTTCGGCACCCCGTCATCATTTTGACACGAGCGATGCCTTCGGCACCCTGTCATCACTTGACGCGAGCGATGCCTTCGGCACCCTGTCATCATTTTGATGCGAGCGATGCCTTCGGCACCCCGTCATCATTTTGACACGAGCGATGCCTTCGGCACCCTGTCATCATTAGGCAGAAGCGATGCCTTCGGCACCCTGTCATCATTTTGACACGAGCGATGCCTTCGGCACCCTGTCATCATTAGGCAGAAGCGATGCCTTCGGTACCCTGTCATCACTTGACGCGAGCGATGCCTTCGGCACCCCGTCATCATTTTGACACGAGCAATGCCTTCGGCACCCTGTCATCATTAGGCAGAAGCGATGCCTTCGCACCCTGTCATCACTTGACGCGAGCGATGCCTTCGGCACCCCGTCATCATTTTGACACGAGCAATGCCTTCAGCACCCTGTCATCATTCGGCAGAAGTGATGCCTTCGGCACCCTGTCATCATTAGGCAGAAGCGATGCCTTCAGCACCCTGTCATCATTAGGCAGAAGCGATGCCTTCAGCACCCTGTCATCACTTGACGCGAGCGATGCCTTCGGCACCCCGTCATCATTTTGACACGAGCGATACCTTCAGCACCCCGTCATCATCATTTTGACATGAGCGATGCATTCAGCACCATCCACACCACACTATATGGCTTGGAAGAAGACTAAGGTGTTGCTCGGTCAATGCACTGAAAATTACAAGTCCCCAACCAAGAAGTACCTCCTTACTTGAGAACTTAGGGGACTTCTGTTTATACCATATTTGACCAAGCAACTAGAAGCAATTCTAAGCAAGGCAAAGAGTCCCACATTGAAATATTGCAAGAAGTGAAGACTCCCTCTCACTTATAAAAGGAGACCACCCTCCACTTAAGAAGGGATCCCCTTGGGCTAGGCTTTATAATCAATCATGGGCCTCTCCTTTTCTCTCTTTATATTTAGGCTCAGCCCCTTGTACAAATGTAAATACACATTGTTATAATAATGAGAATATACTTCTCTGTGGACGTAGCCCATTCATTAAGGGTGAACCACGTATATCTTGTCTTCTGTATATTTATCGCTTGCCCAAATCTTTACACACATGCTGAATGTCCTCACCTTCATCCATCAATCATCACACCTATCTCTAAGTTGGGCTAAAAAGTGCTGAACCATTTTTTAGCGTCAACAAAGTGCTTTAACCGCTGACTATTACAACCACAAGCACATAAGATGTGTTGGAGTTCATAATCACATGTAGAAGTTGCTAACTTCAAATTTATTACTTTCCTTCCTCTAGTAAAAACCCAAAAATTTTCTTACCAGCTGCACACAAAATGCAATTCAAGGGACAATATTCTTTTACAGTATTAAGCTGAATCAGTTCCTGCAGTCAACTGAGAGGTCCTTTAGATAAAAAATATACTTAAGCCTGGAACTAGGAAAATCTGTTGAAGCTTATGGTGCTCGCTACATCGATCGTCTTATTTAACTTGTATCCAGAACAAGGCAAACTTCAGATCACCATCTTGTAGTGCAAGTGTTTATGACAAGGGAATGACAAGTGGAAGTGGAAAATCATAAGACAGAGGAACAGAAACCAATGAGAGGATATAAAAGAAGAACAACTGAATAAACAAATGGAAACAAAAACCTAACATTTCATAGATAATCAATGGATTGGAAATGAAAGTTGAAGACAGGGTTTAACAAAGCTGAAAAGGACCAAAAACACATATAAACTAAAGCAAGCACAACATTAGACTGACCTGTACCTGGCTCTTTCAATGAGATGCCCAAATGTACGCAACCGATGAGCTTAACGATCTCATTGGCAAGTCGAGCCATGCGCTTTCTCAGCTCTATAGAAAACTTCTCAAAGCTCTTCGTCTGGGCTAGAGGAGGCTGATTAAGCTGTGGAGGACTTGGCTCATCAGAAGCAGGTGCAGGAGGAGGAGTAAATGCAACAACAGATTCTTCACCTGTTTCATCTGTCTCATCATCATTATGAAACGTCATCTTGTTAATAGGTGGCATAGGTTGTTTAAGCTAATCCATAGGATCAATTTGCACCTTAGACTCCACCGAAAACCTAGTGATCAACGACCCAAAAGGCAGGGAATGCGTTTTGTAGTAGTCGTCTGGGGTTGCAGCCAGGCAGATGGCTTGGAAAATGTAGGCGGGTAGATCAATGGACACATTATTATTCCCAATGGCATAAAGGAGGCTTGCTCTATCAAAATCAAATAAGCTACTGTTAAGGAGACGTTCTTCAGGGTCGATATCAGCACTCACTATTGTGTTAAGTATTCTGTAAAACTTCATATTGCGATGTGTTAAAATCTCAGATTGATATCTCTGACGTCCAAGCAAGGTAGACTCTACGAAGTCGAAGTCAAGCTGATTGACAAGGGCAGGAAAGCCAGGAGCGTCTGGCCTGGCAACTTTAAGCAACTGCGCAATCCGATTGATTGAAAAATTCAGTTCCTTACCCCGCAAGCAAACATCAAACGAGTCGGGGTACCGTTGTTGATGGCTAGATAAATGAGGAGTTTGACGGTAGAACTCTTGAACAATTTGGACATTAGCAGGCTTTGAAGGTCCTATCACTGAAAGCCAACCCCGTGATTCGAAGATAGAGGGAAGCCCAAGAGCCTTGAAATCACTCAAGGTGACCTCTCGCTCAACAAGAACACGTAAAGGAGTCAACTTGGACATTCTTCAAGTTGAAACTATATCAGAGAGGAGAGACAGGGCTCCCGGATGATCACTAGTGAATTACAAAAAGAAGAGGTACACAACTCAGATTGGAGGAGGACGACGAGAGAAAAGTGGCGCGTTGATAGTTTTTGACGTTCTAGGGTTAGGGTTTAGTGTTAAACATCAACAAAATTTAGAGAAGAAAATTAAAGAAGATGAAGAATTGAAGATTACCTCCTTTAATTAAGTCTTCAAGAATGACATGGCTGATGGCTTTGGCGTGCAAAGAGAGAATGAATATTTTTTGCATAAGTGTCCCGTGTGGGGTTACTTTGTAATTTTTTATTAGTCAGATGTGGTGTAGTGTAGGTTTGTAAATGATATTTTATTTGTGTGTTGGCACTACTACAAAAAAGGTAAAAGACGACGGGAATTCACCGTCGTGTATCGGGTTTTCAAATCGTCGTAAAATCGACCGACATCTTTTCCAAAGTAAAACCACGACGGTAAATCACCGTCGTTGTTAACACAAACAACGCCCTTAACAAAAACCAACCGACGTCTGTATACTGAAAAATGAACTAAAAAATTGTCAAGGAGAAGAATAGACGACCTATTTTATACGAATTCCGTCGTGTAAATAAAGACAATACGTCTTTAAATAAATAAAATACGACGTTATTAAAACATACGACGTTTAATATATTTATATAACCGTCGTGAAATTCTTTTTCCACTTCGTTTTTTCCATTAATATTGACGTGGAAATAGCGGTTAGGGTAAATCACCGTCGTTGTTATAAAAAACAACGTCATTAACAAAAAACAACCGACGTCTGTATACTGAAAAATGAGCCAAAAAATTGTCAAGGATAAGAATAGACGACCTATTTTATACAAAAACGGTCGTTTAAATAAATATAATACGTCTTTAAATAAATAAAATACGACGTTATTAAGATATACTACGTCCAATATATTTATATAACCGTCGTGAAATGATTTTTCCACTTCGTTTTTTCCATTAATATTGACGTGGAAATAGCGGTTAGGGTAAATAACCGTCGTTGTTATAAATAAACAACGTCATTAACAAAACAAAACCGACGTCTGTATACTGAAAAATGAGCCAAAAAATTGTCCAGGATAAGAATAGACGACCTATTTTATACAAACACCGTCGTGTTAATAAAAACAATACGTCTTTAAATAAATAAAGTACGACGTTATTAAGACAAACTACGTCTCAAATATTTATATAAACGTCGTGAAATTATTTTTCCACTTCATTGTATATAAAATAAACGACGTGGAAAATATGTATGCTCATGACTTACGACATATTTATTTCTATATACGACGTAGTATTTTATATACAACGTCGTGATCATGTAAAAGACAGCCGTGTTTCTCTTTTCATACGTCGTCTTTACCAAAATAATAGTCGTATAATCCATCTGAGACAGCGAAGTTTTTCAGCCAATCGCCGTGGAAAATATATTTAACGACATAAGAATAAAAAAGAGACGTGGATATTCACATATAACGTTGTTTTTGTAAAAGAACGACGTCCAAATACTTTTTTACGTCGACAAATTTACCTCTGGATTTCAAATTACGTCGTGAATTGTTTATTTTTCACTTCGTTTTTGATATAACAAGCGATGTGGTAAAAGGGTTTAGGAACCGTTCAGGTTCGATATCTTGCCCCTTAGACGTCGGTATTATGGTACTGGAGTCGTGTTATTTTTAATTACATGTCGGCTCTTTATGCTTCTCCGATGTGATAATGTTAATAACTGTTTCACAATACCGTCGTCTTTCTTCAATTTTACTTCTCTTTTAGACGTCAGTAAATACAATGCCGTCGTTGAATGATCCAAAACGTCGTTTTTTATTGTCAATTTTATGAAATCAGACGTCTGTTTTTCACAGTTTTATGAGGACCGTCGTTTTATAATACTGAACCAGTATTTTATGTACTGATTTTTTGTGGCCAAAACCTGCATAATGAAAGTGAAGAAAACACATTACAATTTATTACAAAATTAATGTCATACAATAGTGCTGTTTAGGGCATAAGTAATTTCATAAATTACAAGAGCATCATTCAATCCATATATCTTCACACCCATCTCGAATATTTTGACTCCCAAACTCACCCACCAGTTCATCAAATGTGTCAACATTTGGCATCCCTCTAGTAAATGGCTCACACTCAATTCTCACATCACCTAAGACATCATCACCAATAACATCATTATATTCTCTATTAGGCATTGATAACACTACCGACCAACCACGATGCATCGGGTCGTCAACAAAAAATACTTGTTTGACTTGAGAAGCCAAAACAAATTGGTCATTCCTATATCCAATTTTACTCAAATCTACAAGGGTAAATCCAAGTTCGTCGACTACAAGGCCGGAACTATCTATCCAATCACACCTAAAGACTGGGATTGTAAACTTTTGGTAGTCAAGGTCCCAAATTTCTTGAATGACACCATAAAAACCCATATTTGAGAGAATTGGGTTTTTATCCTTGGCACTAGCAACTTGCATGGTATGTGCAAGTAAATAAACTCCACTATTTTGAACTGTCCGCACATCATCTTGTGCCTTGATGTTAAATTTAACACCATTAATAAGATAGCTCCTATATAATGGCACTGCCATGTTTGGACCAGCTGCTAGCCACCTTAAATTTTCTGATACCCCATGATTGTCTCCCTCATCAAGTTCACTTTGAACCTGCAAATTAATCATATCTTAATTCAATCTAACATAGAAAGAAGAAAATTAAAAGTCCAATATGTTATTGAATAACATATACCTTGAAGTGTAGCCATTGAATGAAAGTGCTATTGTGCTTATCTTGCAGCCACTTTGTTCTCTTTCTAAATTTTGGATAAGCGGCCTTGATGTGGATCATATGTTCCCTACATGACATGAAAAATTCAAGCATTACGGTCCCAAACATATAAGATAAACATAAGGAATAATTTAAAATGGAAACTTAAAGAATAAAACTCTTACTCGATATAAGGTAGGACTTCCTCCGTATTCTCCAAGACATATAGATGTGCCTGGTTCAACAGGTCCCGATCAACTGAGCTCACTGTGCAACCTGATAATGGCTTTGAAACTCCTATCTTCTGACTTGATGGCACTCCAATTGTACTAATATCAGATAAATGTTCAGTGCAAAATTCTACAGCTTCTTCAACTATATAACGCTCAGCAATGCAATCTTCGGGATGAGTACGGTTCTGAACATACCCCTTTAGAACTTTCATATATCTTTCGAACGGATACATCCATCTAAAATATACTGGCCCACATAGACGAACTTCTCTGACAAGATGTACTACTAGATGAACCATGATATCGAAGAATGAAGGTGGAAAGTATTTTTCAAGCAAACACAAAGTAACTACTACATCTTCTTCCAACTTATCTAGCTTGGAAACATCAACCGTCTTTGCACATATAGTATTGAAGAAGAAGCACAAACGAGTTATTGCATACCTTGCAGGCTTCTCCAAAACAGAACGAATTGCCATAGGGAGCAATTGTTGCATTAAGGTATGACAATCATGTGATTTAAGGCCAAAAAGTCTTGAATCTTGTAAAGATACAAGATTTTTTATATTTGAATAATAACCTTCAGGGACCTTCATACCATAGAAAGAATTGCAAACGAGTACTTCTTTCTCCATACTCGGGTTGCAAATCAGTTTTGACCCCCATGTTCAATAAATCTAACCGAGTAGCAATCCCATCTTTATTTTTTCCAGGGATCTCCAGCAATGTACCAATGATACTAACACAAACATTCTTCTCAATGTGCATAACATCTAGGACATGCCTCACTGGAAGGTATTTCCAATACTCAAGATCAAAGAATTTTGACTTCTTCTTCCAACAAACTCTGTCACCATCATTTTCACCTCCACCTCCCCCTTTTTTCGAGCCTGTTTCCCTCTTTTCGGCCGGGTAGGCCGATTGAAGGAGTCTTTGGTCCTTCTTCTTTTTGATGCGGGGCGTGCCACCACCAAGCCCCGAATTTGGGCTTGAATGGAATGTGAGTAGATGGATGTGTTGCGCTTCTAACTTCTGATCAAACGATTGATCGGCCAAGCAAGGAACCTCCTCTTGGCCTAGGTTCTTTCACTTCCTCGGGCTCGAGGATGGTTAGGTTTCGTACGGATATTTTTATGATTTTTAGGATTTTAAGTAAAAATAATGCAATTAAACTAAATGTGCGTATAAACGTAAAGACAAGAATTGAAATGCGATAAAATAAATCAAAGCGATAAATAAAGCGAGAATGAAAATAAAAGCGATAAGAACAATAAGAACGATAAAATAAAATAGACTTGAAATTGAACTTAATTGAAGTGCGATAACAATGAAAAGCAAAGCAATGTAAATAAACTTGAATCTAAATGACACGAAAATGTAAATTGAACAAGAATTGAAACTTACACTAGGGAAAGGAAGAACTTGCTACACTAGGTGCTTGAAAATAAAATCCTAAGTCTAGGAAAAGAAAAGTGCGAGACGAAAGATAGGTTTGTCTGTCTGATGTTGTGTGTCTGATGTCTTCGTCGAACAAGGTTTATATAGGGCGCTCGTCAGCCCATGGGCTAGCCATTGAATGGCCAAATGTCAACTCTTCTTAAAAATCTTTCCTTTCGAAGCCCTCTTAAATCCGTGGGATTGTATTGATTGAAATATTCTGACATGCTTGATTCTTCCTCCTTTTGGAACACTCGGAGTTACTATTAAGTTCCTTGATTTCTTTCCTTGCAAAGCCTTTGTCACGTGCATATAATCCTCCGAGAATCTTGGGCTTGAAATTGGTGGCTTAGAACTTGGGCATCCGATTTCTCCTATATTGCCATCCATATAATATATATATATATATATAATAGGACTAGGAAAGCTCAGGCCGACATGCAAGTCTCAAAACAATTGTATTTATACATATATATAATACTATAATATTATATAATAAATGCAATATGAGATAATGCATGTTAAATTCCGGCCGCAGGCATTCCAAACAGTTTGCCCATTTTGAAAAAGTTCCTAGAGTACCAACCAATTGCATTCATATATATAAATATAATTATATATATCAGCTTGTTTCTACCCTACAGCCCCAATTTGCAAAATTCCTTAAAGCACCAGCTTTATTCGGCCGCCATTCAACTCTATATGCCCATATATGCATATATATAAAATAGGGCAATGACAGCCCAGCCACAGCCGCACTCTTTTGCCCAAGTACACATATATTAATACATGTATATATGTTTGATTCCAGCCATATCATTATATTATATTAACATAATATAATATGCATGTATATATAATAGGTCAACCAAACCTCCAACTTAAAAACCCTTTTGGCCCAACTTTGGGGAACAGACAACAAGCTCCAACCGCATCCATTCGAGAAAAGCTGGGCACATTTCCTTGGGCAACAAAAGTCCGGCCGCATAAATCCATTCCAAACCCGGCCGCGTTTCTCGCAGCCCAGCTCCTTCGACCGCGCCCGACCACGTTCGAACGTAGCCCGGCCGCATTCAAAACCTCAAGCTATTTCGGCCGCCATTCTACTAGCCTTCAAGCTTCGGCCGTAGCTCCGCAACTCAAGTACCCGGCCGCAATTTTCCAGCTGTCTCGCAAGCCCAGGTTTTTTCCTAGTCGTGCCCGGCTTCTCGCAAGTTCCCACTCTCGACCGCCGTTCCTTCAAACAGGTTGTGTCCAGCTTTGCATTTGAACACCCGGCTGGGCACAATCCAGCCGCCCTTCTTGAAGCTCCAAACCTGATTGCCAAGTTTCAATATCCCTAGCCGCTTGAATTTCATCAAGTGCTCGGATTGGGTGGGTTTTCAACACGCCCAAACAGAGCCCCATATGTAATTAATATCTTCAACCATATGCAGCACTTCTTCTCCCGTTAATGGCTCCAGAGGCGTGCCATATTCAGGTTTCCCATTAAAAGCTGCACGTTGCCTCCTATATGGATAATTGATTGGTAACCATTTTCTATGCCAAATGTAACAAATTTTGTGGCCATTTTTCAACCTGTGACTAGGTGTATCATCGCCGCATATTGGACAAGCTTTATATCCTTTAAGAACACAACTAGATAAGTTTCCATAGGCGGGAAAATCATTAATGGTCCACAGTAATGCAGCTCTGAGTGTAAAGTATTCTCCTATGTGTGCATCATACACTCCTCTAATCTCATCCCACAAAGATTTTAAATCATCAATCAAAGGCTCCAAGTAGACATCTATATCATTTCCGGGTTGTTTAGGACCGGAAATCAATAAAGTCAACATCATGAACTTTCGTTTCATGCACAGCCATGGTGGGAGATTATATGTAACTAAGATAACTGGCCAACAACTATATCTGCTACTTAGAGAACTGTGGGGATTGAATCCATCATATGAAAGAGCCAATCTCAAGTTTCTCGGCTCATTTCCAAACTCGGGCCATTTATCATCAACAAGTTTCCAAGACGGGGAATCCGCCGGATGAGACATCTGACCGTCAATTGATTTTCTAGCAGCATGCCAAGTCAAATTCTTAGCTGTCTCATGTGATTGAAACATCCTTTTAAACCTTGGAATTGGAGGAAAATACCACAACACCTTCGCTGCCACACCCTCTTTCAAGAATCCATCTTTGGTTTCCTTCCACCTTGAGATACCACAAGTAGGACAATTAGTTGAATCTTCATACTCCTTCCTATACAAGATGCAATCATTGGGGCATGCGTGGATTTTTTTCATAACTCAGCCCCAATGCACACAAAGTCTTTTTTGCCTCATACATAGAGGCCGGTATTGTATTTCCTTCTGGAAGCAACTCGCCTTGAAGTATCAATAATTCTGTAAAACATACATCACTCATCCCATGTTTTGCCTTCAAATTATACAACTTCACTAATGCCGATAACTTGGTGTACTTCCTACAACCAGGGTACAATGGTTGATCTCCATCCCCAATCACATTAGCAAACTCATAAGGATCGGATCCAAAATCACCAAAACCATTATCATTCATCTCTATTTCTTCAGACACAAAACTGTACCTACTATGGTCATCATCTTCTTCAACATTTCTACTAGCATTAGTAGTTCGTTCCCAAGGTTCTCCATGAAATGTCCAATTCTTATAGCTTTGGTCAACTCCATTAAAGTATAAGTGATCCCTTATAATTCCAACCCCAAACAATTTCAAATTCACACATTTAACACATAGACAACGGATATGCGTTGTAGTTAGAAGATTTTCTACAGAAAATTGAAAAAATGCTTCCACCCCTAACTCATATGCCTTCGATCTTCTATCCGAGTGCATCCATGACTTATCCATCTCCGACACTATATCCTATTATCTATAATAAGGTGAAAAGACAAGCAATGACTATCACTACAGCAGATTATATAAGGTTTTAATAGCAAATAATATAGTATACAGACGACGGTTTTTAAACAACAACAGACGTATTACACATATATAGACGACAGGTTTTAAAAAAACGTAGTCTAATGCTAGCAAGAAACAGAGGCTAGCAAACTTTAACCACGACGGTAATTAAAAAATGCGTCGTGGTATTAAAATACAGACGACGGTTTGTTAAAAAACCGTCGTCGTATGCATATAAAAAGATATCGAAATCCCAGTTTATTTTCAAGAACCCAAAATATATTCAGAACACAACATATACATTAATTTTTATGTTGGGTATTAAGAACACGTATAGGGAGCACGAAACCAACATATACTAAGCATGAAAGCATTAAATCCATTCCCGATTCATGAAAACATTAAACATTAAATCCATTAACCCATACTGTCGACAACATTAAAAAATCACAAAACCCTTTACCACAGAACTGAATATCATTCAATGAATTTACAAGCATGAGATTAGGGTTTGTACTTACAGGTAGGCAGAGCTCACAGATTCGACGGAGTTGTAAACTTGGCCAACTTGGATTCGACGGAGAGCCCAACTTTGAATTAGATGAAGTGAGAGAGCGGAGCGAAATGTTTTAGGTCACAGACTATGTCCAACTTGGTTCAAGGTTACAAGTATAAGAGTTAGAGCGAAATCTGAAATTTTTAGGTCGAGGTGAAATTTTTAGAAAGTGCGCATTTTAAAAAACATCGACGGAAAAAAACAACAACCGTCGTTAAAAGTTCAACCTAAACATGACGCTTATTTAATAAATAACGTCGTTGTAAATATCCTTACGACGCAAAACCAAACTACCGTCGTTAAAATGACAAAAGAAATATGACGCCTACTAAAATAATCTGGTCGTGGTATCTCCATCCGTCGTAAAAAAAACAGACGTATTAGAAAATTAAATAGACAAATGTACCCTAAACCCTAAACCCTAAACCCTAATAAATAAAACCTAAATTATATATATTTTTTTTTAAAATAATTTTTCAAAAGGGATTAGGGTTTTATGGCCTAAAATATCTCGTCCATTAAACACTAAACCCTAATCCCTTTTCTAAATTTATTTAAACCCTAAACCCTAAACCCTAAACCATTAAAGTATAAGTGATGTTGTGACTCATGAAAACATTTTTCTTTTTGGTGGTAATTTTAAATTTGTATCACTCAAACTTAATTTTTTAAAGCTTAAGGGGAAAGAAAATATCTCAATGACTTCATAGGAGTTGACGTTGCATTTTTTGGAGTTATTTTAAATTTATTATCAAGCAAACAACGTCGTCCATATAACCAAGAATGTCGTTTGAAAATCCTTTTACGTCGCTTTTTAAAAAACTCTGACGTTGTTATGTATGTACAATGTCCTTTTGAATAAACAACGGTTTAGAAATGTGCTCTTCGATAATCATCGACGGAAAACAAAAAAACCGTCGTTAACAATAGAAATAAACATGACGCTTATTACATCTATACCCTAAACCCTAAACCCTAAACCATAAAATATAAACCCTAAATTATATATATATGTTAAAATAATTTTAGAAAAAGGTTTATGGTTTTACGGCCTAATATATATTAACCATAAACCCTAAACCCCAAAAATAAACCTTTATCCCCCTAAACGCTAAACCCTAAACCATTAAAGTATAAATGATGTTGTGACTTATGAAAACATTTTTCTTTTTAGTGGTAATTTAAATTTGTATAACTCAAACTTAATTTTTTAAAGCTTAAGGGGGAAGAAAATATCTCAATTACTTCATAGGAGTTGACGTTGCATTTTTTGGATTTATTTTAAATTTATTATGAATATTTCGAATTAAATAGAATAAAATATTATTAATAAAACCCACAAACCACGTCGGCGTTAAGAAAGTAAAGACGTTGTAAATCATAATAAACGACTTAATTTTAAAACAAACGTCGTTTAAAGTTAAAACCATGGCCATTTTTACACAGAAAACGACGTACAAACAATATTCCACGACCTAAACTCTTAACTTCTCGCCGTCTAATATCAAGAAAACAACGTCGTCCATATAACCAAGAGTGTCGTTTGAAAATCCTTTTACGTCGCTTTTTAAAAAACTCTGACGTTGTTATGTATGTACAACGTCTTTTTGAATAAACGACGGTGTTCGATATAATTATGACGTTGCAAGCTTTATTACACGTCGGTCACGCAATTTCCTTTTTTTTAAAATAATGAAAACCAATTTGAAATACATAGGGAAAAAAAGTATGTACATTATTATACATAAAATTTGCACCAATTTTGTACATTTTGTACAAAAACTTTTCTAATTCTAACAAAATTTGTACATTTTATAAAAATGTTTAAGTATTCTAAAAATCCTCTACTCCATATGAACACAAACAAACTCTGCCCATTCTTTCCTAACTTCTTCAATGGCAGCTTGGGGGTATGGCGCTTGATCATTTCCCTTCACAAACTGCAATCCATAAACAATGATTATTCAAACAGACGACGCTATTTTTCATTTACCGACGTAGTATATATATTCAACGACGCTATTATTAATTTACCGTCGTTGTAATACAAAAAACCACATAAAATAAAGTTGAAATTTTTCTTCTTACCATCTTCTCAAATTCCAGGGAAGGATCCAAGATGATGTCTCTCATAAAGCGCATGACATAATACCCGCATTCAACAGTGCTTGGTTGCTTTGGAGTGCCGGGCAGAGTTTTCCAAAGAGGTGCTTTACGGCCTACTCTGCCTATGTGTGAATTATACATTTTTAAAGCACTGTTCACTATGTTTTTCCCGGACTCATCCATAACTCGATTTCCAGGCAGTGGATCCAGAAAATAGACGGTCTCCTTCTTTGCTCTCACAATGATCAAGACCCAATGACGGCTGCACAAAATAAATATCAAGGTTAAACAGTTTTATATGCAGTGCATCATACAAACAAAATCCTGTTTTTTGTTTGGAGACTAACCCTGGATTGTAAGGCATCAGGAAAATCTGTTCACCGTCTGTTTTTTGAAGTCGATTGGCTACGAGACGTGATCTTTCAGTTAATGTACCAGCATCGGCACTAACTAGAGCAGGGTCTATAAAGCCAACCATGTTCACCATATTTGCAGCTTTCAAATTATCAAATAGGCACATAAATATATGAAATGAAACCATGAGTGTTTTTTTTTTCAACATAAAGGAGAGTGTGAAATGAATATTTGATAAGGACAAACCTCATATATACTGCAACCACAGTAGCCCCAATTTCTTCCATGCCTGCAAACTGTGAAATATCTTCATGCAAGACGAAGGTAGTACGATCTATGCGAAAAACCTCCTTCTCAATTGTAAAGGTCATAGCCTTCTGCTGAGGTTTTAGTGTCGTCTCCACATAACGACAAAGGGATTGTAAAGAAGATGGCAACTCCAGCTTTGAATAATCTGGTACTTCAGTATTCTGTTTGAAAAAAAAAGGAAGCAACATAAAGTGACGTGGTAAATAAATAAAAACGACGGTTTATATAACAAAACGTCGTCTGAAAATAAGTTAAACGACGGTAAAAAAATACCGTCGTAATGAATACTTTATTACGTCATATAAAAAAACCGACGTCTAATTCAAATGCAAAATTCATAAATAATGAATTTACCTTTTCAATTTTCTTTTCTCCAACACTGGATTGCTGTTTTAATAAATAAGGAGAAATATATAAGAAAGCTTGTACAACAATATAAACATTCAATAAAAAAAAAACTGCCGTGGAAATTTAAAACAAACGACGGTTTAAAGAAAATATCGACGTCTGAAAATTGAAAAACAAATGAAAAAGGCAAAATTATGAGAATTTACCTGTTAATCTTTCTTTTCTTCAATATTTTCTACATCCCCAGATTTCTGTTATAAAAAATAAAGAAATATATATATAAGACATTGTACAAAAAGTAAAAAAAATTAAATTAAACCGTCGTGGTAATTAATAACATACGACGGTATGTAAGAATTACAGACGTCTAAAAGGAATTAAACGACGGTAAATAATAAACGTCGTAGTAATTATTGTATTACGACAGTAAAAAAACACGTACAACAATTTAAACATTCAATTAAAACCAAAACTGCCTAGAATTTACCTTTTCATCTTTCTTTTCTTCTATCTTTTCTGCATTCCCAGTTTTTTGTTATAAGAAATAAAGAAATATATATAAGACATTGTACAAAAGGTCAAAAAAAAATTAAAAGTAAAAAAATTAAATTAAACTGTCGTGGTAATGAATAACAAACGACGGTATGTAAGAATTACAGACGTCTAAAATTAATTAAACGACGGTAAATAATAAACGTCGTGGTAATGCTTTTATTACGACAGTTATGAGAATTTACCTGTTCAACTATCTCAACTATCTTTCCTTCTACTCTTTTTTCTACTTCCCCGGATTTCTGTTTTAAAAAATAAAGAAATATATAAATGACATTGTACAAAAATAAAAACAAGTAAATAAACCGTCGTGGTAAAGTATAATAGAAGACGGTGTGTAATAATTACAGACGTCTAAATAAGAGAAAACGACGGTTTAATAAAAAAAATGCGTCGTGGTATAACTTTTAACACGGCGGTAAATATAAACAGAGAAACAAAGAATTCAAAGTTCAGAGACATTACCATATCTTCCTGCTTTTCCCCATTCTTGGCTGTATCCTCCTCAAATTGTAGGGCTCTAACATCAAGTGCCCCAGAGCAGCTTGCTTTGTCCGACATTGGATTTTTGGGACTTTGCCCTTGGATTTGGGACATTGTATTCAGTTTCGGCAAGCTTGGATCAAAATTGGGGATGAGTTTGGAAAGCTGACTTAGCAAATTTTCCCTCTTAGCTTCTACTAATTGCTTGGTCCTAGCCTCCGTCTTTAAACTCTCTTCCCTTGATCTAGCCTCCATTTTCAAAGTCTCTTCTTGAAGGACAAGTCTTACACTTTCCTTCAATTGATCGGCAAACCTTACCTTCTGTTGTCTAGGTAAATTGAAGTATTGCTTAGGGGAAATCTCAGCCCCTACCCCTCTAACTCTTCCTGGATGCTCGGGACCCAAAGCCAATGTCAACACATCATTGGTTCCTGACAGAGTAAGAGTGCCTTCAGAGACTTGCTTTTGCAAATCATCCTAACAAAAAGACATAATAAAAAGTCAGCATAAGAAAACACACGACGGTTATTTATAAAAAAATCGACGTAATATAATATTTCACACGACTCAATAACATAACAATCGACGTAATATAATATTTCAGACGACGCTACCTAAATACCGACGTTATTAATTTATTAACACGACGTCAATAATAAACCACCGACGTCTTATGATATAATTACAAAAAACAGAGTAGTGATTCCAGATTCAGACCTTTAACGACGTTTTAAAAAATATTTCGACGTAGTAATATATTTCACACGACGCAAAAATATAACAGCAGACGTAATAAAAATTTAAAACAGAGTCAGTAGGCTTACAATTAATTTTGCTTTCTCTGCAGCCTTTGGATCCGGGATGTTACCATGTTTGTCTTCTCTAGGTTTCTTCCATAAGGTAGATCGATAAATATCTGCCCCAGGCATGGTTTCCACCAATTGCTCCTCCAAACCAACGTATCCTTTTCGAGACAATCGATGATTGTACTCAAGTTTCTCCCTCCTCTGTGATTGTTCTTCATGCACAGCCTCAAATTCTTTAGATAACCTTGAAGCTACAAAGGCATCCCATTGAGCTTTCTCTATCAATTTGTATGTTTCAGGGGGTTGCCTTAATTTCTCCTTCTCCTTGATGAATGGAAGGATATGAAACCTCGTTAGTGTAGACTTGAAATCCTTCAATTTCTTGGCAGCAGAAGATAACACCATTTTCTTGCCCCCTTGACCAACCACAAAAGCCATTTCAACTGCTTCCCAAATCTGCTCTTTTATATCCTTGGATATTTGAACCCATTTCTTGTCCACAAGTGGGACTCTGGAGCGTGCCAACACACCAATGTAGGACTGCATCTCACTATGTACACGGCCATATGGTTTCCCCTTGGAATTGTACTCAACAACAGGCTTGATTTTCTGAATTTTTCTCTGCACAACACGGGGCATTGTGCTTATACCCCGACCTGACTTTGGCTCCACAGAAAATGTTGCCGTGCTGCCTGGTTCTGTCTCAGAAGATGAAACAAACTTCATCTTCTTCGAGGACTTGGCTTGAGGATTTACAACTCTAAGCTCCTTACATTCATTTTTTTTTCAAGCCAGACTCCTTACTTTGGGATTGAGAAACCATGGTTACAGACAAATCAAACCTGCAAGTGAAAATATTTCAATGAAATTAAGAAAAAACACGACGATTATTTATAAACTACGACGTATTATAATATTTCAAACGACGTAAGAAAAAAACAATCGACGTAATAATAAATTTGCACGACGGTAATTAACCATCGACGTGATAAAATATTACAACGACGTAAATAATAAACAAACAACGTCTTATGATATAATCACAAAAAACAGAGTATTAAATATTACAACGACGTTAATAATAAAAATTCGCCGTGGTATTAAACTAAAACGACGTAAATATTAATATACCGTCGTCTATACCACAAAAACAAATTAGGAAAAACGTAAAATATTTTCAACAGAAAAATAATTAAAAAGATTTTCAAAACAAAAACCATTGTTTAGAGAAATCAAACCTGCGATGAATATATCCTTAAAAATAAAATACAAAAAAAGAATATAATTTTAAAAAACAACGAAGAACACTTTCACACGACGTTAGGGTGACAAACGAACCGTCGTGGTCTATAAATCTAACCACGTAAATAACAAGTCACCGTCGTCTTATTTAGTTGAAGTAAAAGAATCAGAGTAGTGTTCAAACTTGGAAACTTTCCGTCTTTGTCTGCAAATTTTATCAAACTTGGAAAGAAAAAATGTAAAAAGATTTTAAAAAAATGAAAATGATATGCGCATGCAAAACAGGAACAAAAATCCTTCCAGACATGCTTACCCTTTGCGTGCAATGAAAGCTTTCTCCTGGAGTTTGGTGTTTCAGTTCAAAGACGAAGACAAAGAGGAGAGGAAGACGAAAAGTTTTCTCTCGGAGATAAGCTTGAAAGTTTGAAACAGAGCTTTGAGAATGAATAATGAGAGAAGCTTGAAAGTTTTTCTCGGAATTGGAAACAGTGCAAGTATGGGTCAAGTATGGGTCAAGTATGGGCAAGTATGGGTCAGGTTTGCGTGCAATGAAAGCTTTCTCCTGGAGTTTGGTGTTTCAGTTCAGAGACGAAGACGAAGAGGAGAGGAAGACGAAAAGTTTTCTCTCGGAGATAAGCTTGAAATTTTGAAACAGCGCTTTGAGAATGAATAATGAGAGAAGCTTGAAAGTTTTTCTCGGAATTGGAAACAGTGCAAGTATGGGTCAGGTAGGCGAAAAGTTTAAAATAATAAAAAACCATTTCATACAACGATGCTATTAATAGGAAGCGCCCCAGTAGGGAACATTATACGGCGCTATAGGTTAACACTGCCCTATAATACGACTTTACACGACTCAAGGGTTTAATGAATTGCCGTTTTTATATCGAATGAAACGACGCATTTTTCTTCAAAAAGATGAATCACGTCATTTCCAATTTACCCAACGACCTTATACTCAATAATAACGACGTGAAAAATACATTCCACGTCGTTTTAATTACTCATACCGACGTGTAACGTTTTTAATTGCACAATAAATTATTTTTCCAAAAAATGACAACGTCGTTTTTATATAGCGTCGTTGTTAATTAATTTATACGACCCTAGTTTAGGTTTAAACGACGTTTATGTTTTCATATAAACGTCGATAATTTAAAATAACCGACGTGGTATATAAGATTTGGTTATAAATAAGGATTTTTCTGTCTTTCTTTCGTCTTCATTTTTCAATTAGGGTTTCAACTTTTTCTTGCCCTTGGCTCTATCTCACCTCTCTGGAGGCACATCACCTCTCTGTCTCACCTCGCTTTCATTTTTCAGTTTGGAGAACAAGGTCTTTCTGCACACAAACACGCACACATCATCTAAAAAATTGTCTTTCTGCACCCAGAGGTGAGGAGAGCAGTCTCGAATAGAAGGAGAACAAGGTCCTTCACTGACTTGTCATTCTTGTCTGCATCAGCCCTCTTTCTCAACTCCTCCATGATGGGGTTCTCTGGGTTGAAAGAACCTTTTTGGTTACAATGAAGAACCTTCCTCTTCTTTGCCTCGTCTTCACTCTCATCAAGCTTGAGACCTTCCTTGGTGGCTGAGACAAGCTTCTTGCCCTCAAACTCCTTGTGAGAGTAATTGCCTTGTCTTCACTCTCATCCACTTCTAAAACATTGCCTTTGTTCATTCTGGTTCGATTATGATGAGGAACAATGGTAAAAAATGAATAATGGTTCATTCTGGTAATGATAGACGAATACTGGCAATGATAGACGAATACTAGTAAAAAAATTTGTACGTCGTTAATTTAAAAAACCGTCGTGGTTAGTGAAATTATGCCGACAGTAGAGTTAAGGATACCGTCGTAGTATAGTATAATTAAAAAGTCGATAAATTTATATTTACAGTCGTGGTAACTTAATTTAAATCGGCGAATTTTTTTGTAATTAACTGTCGTAGATTTCGTTGAATTTATGCGTCGTTGACTAAGAAAATTGGGTCGTGTTTATTAATTAGTTAACACGGCGTCTTATTTTTATATCGTCGTCTTTACTTTCTACGGCGGTGATTTCATAGATGCAATCGTTGTTTTTAGGTTCAGATTTTAACTCTGAAAAATACCTTTGTAATAAGACGACGCTTTTTTAATTTGGTGCGTCGTGGTTTAAAAATATCTATACGTGTACCGGTTTTTTAGGTGTTTAAAGTATGTTTCTACGACAGGTTTATATTACCGTCGTCTTTTAAAAAACAACGACGGTTTTTTGATCAATGGTCATTGTTTACTGGTCGTCTTTTGTCCTTTTTGTAGTAGTGTGGGTTAGTTTTAATTTTTTATTGTTATTAACTTATTGGTCAGACATGTGGGGTATGTTTGTTAATGAGATTTTAATTCGTTGGGATGAGGATGTCACGTGGGCTAGGCTGTGGTATTAGTCTACAAAAATAAACTCACCTAGGCTACTGCCCAAGTTACCCTGGGTGTAGGACCGTGCATCATGGGGTATGGGCGCTTTTAGATTCAGGTATTAAAAAAATTTATTTTATTTTATTTATTTATCCTTAAAAAAGGACCATTATTTTAATTATTTTCGAACAAATTAGTTTAATTAAGAAAGTAGAAAACAATTTTTAAAAAAGTCGTGTTTGTTGAATATCTAAGTTGTTAAATTCAGAGAGACGGGCCAGTGGCCCACTACTAACAACACCAATATTGTCCCCAACTTAACTACCTACAAAGCCTAGTAGGTGTGGGGTTTTATCACAAAAGGCCTCGATGTTATTAGTAGTAGAACCATTCATTATATTTTGTATTTTATTTTGTCAAGTTTCTGATGTAGGACTCCTATTATTCAACACACCCCCTCACGTGGAACCACCACATAGTAGGCCACACGTGGAGCTAAGTCCACATCAAAGTCAAACATTCAAGCCCAACACGTGATCACCACGTACTGGGATAGGGTAAATATTCAAGCCTAACTTGTGAATACCACATATTGGGTAAGGGGTAAGGATAAAGGCCCAGTAATTCGGGCCCAATCAGCCAGCCCTTTCTGATACCATGTTAAAATATAAAACCTAATATGATAATATTTTCTGTATATTCCTCTCCTTGTAGGAGGTCATATTTATAATATAATGAAGCCTTAGTGGCCAAGTAAATAATAAATTCTTATTTCTATTTACAATAGGAAATCAATAATTAAAGTAAATCAAATATAATTATAATGAGAATTCTTGGTGTGTGAGGAAAGAAAGTTAATGGTCTACAAGTCACGCCAACACTTCCCCTCACATTAGTGCATAGATGTCGCCAATGCCCAACTCGTCCAGTGAATTGTGAAACGCCCTACTGCCTTCTGTTTCTTGCTTCTCCAAGTAACCAAATTACCTCCCACAAATGTGAAGTAACAGGATGTGGATTTCCTATCCGTTATACTTCCTGTCCAATCTGCATATGTGTAACCATCAATATCTAGATGACCATGTTTTGAGAACATAAGTCCTTTTCTGGGTACAGACTTCAAATATCTAAGTATCCGAAGAACTGCATTCATGTGGTCTTCCCTCAGAGAATGCATAAATTCATTGACGACACTCACCGCATATGCAATGTCTGGCCGAGTATGAGACAAATAGATCAATCTTCCCACTAACCTTTGGTATCTTTCTTTGTTAGTTAAAACTTGATCCGGGTATTCTCCAAGATGATGATTTTGAACAGTAGGAGTGTCTACAGGTTTGCAATCTAGCATTCTTGTGTCTGTCAACAAGTCCAAGACATATTTCCTTTGAGAGAGAAATATGCCTTGTTGTGATTGGGCCACCTCAATCCCCAAGAAATATTTGAGTCCACCTAGATTCTTCATCTCAAATTTAGTAGCCAAATAGTCTTGTAGCTAAGCTATTTCCTGTTTATCATTCCCAGTAATAATCATGTCGTCAACATAGATTATTAAAGCTGTTACCTTCCCTTTTTGATGTTTCAAGAACAGAGTATGATCTGAGTTATTTTGTCTGAAACCATTGTTCTTCATTGCCATGATGAACTGCCCAAACCATGCACATGGTGACTGTTTCAGTCCATACAACGCCTTTCGTAATTTGCATACTGTTCCAGTCTGAGTAGTATTATATCAAGGAGGAATGTCTATATACACCTCATTCGTGAGTTTTGCATGTAGGAAAACATTCTTTACATCAAACTGGTCTAGTGGTCAGTCCAAATTAGTTGCGATGAATAGTAAAACTCTAACTATGTTCAATTTTACAACTGGTGGAAAAGTTTCTTCATAATCTACACCATAAGTTTGTGTGTACCCTTTCGCCACAAGTCTTGCCTTGTATCGCTTGATAGATCCATCAGTGTTGTGGTTTATGGTAAACACCCATCTACATCTGACAATCTTTTTTCCTTTGTGGTAAAGTTTCTAGCATCCAAGTCTGATTCTTCTCAAGAGCTTTCATCTCTTCCTTTATAGCTTGAACCCACTTAGGATCTTTCAATGCTTCAGCAACCTTGGTTGGGATATGAATAGTAGACAACTGATGCATAAACGCCTTGAGTGGTTCAGACAGCTTCTCAGTAGATACATGATTCACAATTGGATACTTTGATGTCTTGCCAATATCAGGTGAATAACGGTTTGATGGCTTCCTACGATTCTACCTGAAAGGTAATTGGTATCCAATATATTTATTCTCTAAATTCACAAGTGTAGTAGGTGTAGTTACCTCAAGGATATTCTTAGGAGATTGGTCTATTGGTACTGTTGAGTTAGCTGAACGAAAGAATCGACATCTTCTTTAAACTGCCCTAGCACTTCTGATTGGCGTTCATCAGGAGACTGGTCCATTGGTATTGTTGAGTTAGAAGGGAGGTCTTCATCTCGTTGTTCTGTATTGTCTGTAGGTGTGGGACTCAAATCAGGATCATCTTTGCAGGGTCAAACGGGTGAGGCAATTGATTGTTGTGAATGGGTGATTGATCGCTTTTCGACATAGAGCAATCTCGTACTCCAAACTCGGGACGATAGATCGTTTCTATACAAAGGCGAATTTCTTCGTCTTCCAAGTTGCTCCAATTCTGCTCTTCACTTCGTATCTCCCCCTAAAGCGTAGAATTGGATGATGGGTCATGGAAGAACATCTCAAATTCCAGAAATATCACATCCAAAGTGACATAAATACGTCAGGTAGGAGGGTGATAACAACAATAGCTTTTTAGATGAGTGACATAACCCACAAAAACACAATGAAGGGCATAGGGATCAAGTTTGCTATGTTGATTTTTGTGAAGATGAATGAAGGCCACACATCCAAAGATTCGAGGTGTGAGTAACAAAACAGAGGGCAAGGGCCTGTGTTACGCAAGCACATTTAAGGGAGTTTTAAAGGTCAATACACTAGAAGGCATGTGGTTGATCAGGTGAACTGCAGTGAAAATAGCATCATCCCAGTGATGGCGAGGAACATGAGTGCCAATCCGAAGTGCTCGGCGGTTTCAAGAAGATGTTTATTCTTTCGTTCAACAACACCATTTTGTTGTGGTGTCTGAGGACAAGTCGTCCATGGATAATTCCATGTTGTTGGAAGTAAGCCTGAAAGTCATGATTAACAAATTCTCCACCACTGTCTGAGCGAAGAATCTATATTTGAGCATTGAACTGAGTTTTCATCTGTTTGTGGAAGAACTGAAAACGGGAAAACACTTCGTTTTTATTCTTCAACAATTAAAGTCATGTCATCCGTATACAATCATCTATGAATGTGACAAACCACCTAACGCCAGAATGAGCAGTGATAGATGAAGGTCCCTAGACATCAAATTGAATTAACATAAACGGAGTAGTACACTAGTTCGTACTCAATGGATAGTGCACATTGTGACTCTTGGCCAAAATATAAGTATCACATGTGAAGTCGGAGTCATTGAAACCTGAGAATAAATCTGGTATAAGATGCTATGTCCCAATCGACGATGCCACAACTAGATTTGCTTTTGTTTGCTATTAGAGGGATGCGTCACACTGTTAGCCATGCCAGAACTGAAGTCATCTACATAATATAGCCCCCCTCTCTTAGTACCACGGCCAAGAATCTCCTTAGTGTGAATATCTTGAAGCAAACAAAAACTCGAGTAAATGAATACACAACAATTCAATTGACCCGCAAATTTCTGAATGGACTAGCTGCAGTGGTTGTGCGGCTCTCCATGTGCTCTCTTTAGGAAATGAGTTACGATGTTGCTTGCCAATGATGCAGTCCTCACAAACCCTTGAGGGAGATTGAATCTGTGGAAGTCCTTTCACCATTTTCTTTTGATGCAAGGTTTTTAGCCCATTAAAGTTCAAATGCCTAATCGATAGTGCCACAGCCATGAAGGATCTTGTATTGTTGATTAGTGACATATCTGAATAGCATGTTCAGTCTGAGTGTGTAAGGGAAACATCTGATTTCTTGTCATTTTGACCTGTGCAATAAGGCCTTTCCATGGATGATGAATTTCGCAGCAATCCTTTTGAATGCTGATAGCACAACACTCAGGGACGAATCCAGCTATTGCCAGTGCATTGTTCTTTTTTAATTATCAATACCTATGTAGTCTCTCTCTCTAGCCGATGCATTTGTTTTTTTTTAAATTTGCAATATCCATATTCTCTCTCTTTTTCTTCTTTTCCTCATTTCTCTCTCTCTCTCTCTCTCTCTCTTTTTCTTCCTATTTTTTTTTCCGGCTTTTCTCTTGTTTTTTTTTTCCATCGTTTCTCCTTTTTTTTTTTTCCAGCATTTATATCTCTTTATCTCACTACTGAAATTTCCTGCGTCCGTAAGGTAAGCCCACGAAGTTTTCAAATCCTGGATTCATCCCTGACAACCCTTCTCTTGTAACTGACCAAGACTAATCAAGTTACTTTTGAGTGTTGGAACATAGAACACGCCAGTAATAGTGTGCATGTTGTTATTCATCATAATTTTAATATTACCCTTCCCCATGAGAAGACTGTGGCTTCCTTGTTAATTAGGCCCATGATGGAGCTTTGATAACAAATGTTGAATATATAAGCTTTGAATACAGTAGTGTAAACAGCTTGTGAAAATTGATTTGTTATTGAATGAAATCAGAGACCTAGTTTAAATAGGCTTACAAAAACCAACTTAACATGAAACCAAGAAAAACAATATCCCACGTCTAACAATCCTAGATTTATGGGATTCTCCAAAAGAATAGATCAAATGCTAACTAAATCCCTCACAAATAGGGATTATTAACAAAACAAAAACAACGGCTAAATATCTAACAGTGTTTGAGGCATGGAGGTGACAATATGAACTATGAGGGCTTATTTTCGACTTTTGGGTTAATAAATTAGGAAATGAGATTTTGGGGCTGCACCCAGTGATTTTATTGGGTGGACCGTGGATGGATGGGAGAGATTATGGGAAATTAAATCAAAACGCAGAGTTTTATTAAAATAGGGGACTTCACAAACCAAACTCTTGAAACCAGACTTGTGAGACACATCGTTTCATTTAAGATTCAACAATAGAGGGTAATTGAGTGAGGATAACAGTTGGGAGAAGATGATGTAAGCTGTGGGTTATCAAATGTGGGATCTGAGGGGAGTAGGCAGAGAATAAATTTTTCTTTTATAAATTTTTTTGGACTCAAATAGCTATTTTATGCTAGGGAAAATTAGACTTTCATATTTAAAATTTGAAGGGGTGCCTTTAATGGATGGGGCATTGATCTATGCAAATACCAATTTGATGAGACTGAAAATCCAAAATCTAAACTCTAACAATCATGTCAATACATGGAATCGAAGCTTAATTAAAGTGAGTAAAGGTGAGATTTTCTCGATCCATCTGTTCGATCCACACAACACGCTCATCTCGTACGCCTAGCTAACACAATCTTAAAAATAGAATAGAAGTATTACACGCGAGACAAAATACAAAAAGTCTGTTCAGGCATTCAGTTTTTCCCAATGTTTTAAAAGGCGAGGCGTAGAGGCGAGGCGTTTTTAGTCTGCTATGCAAGGCGTAAGCCTTGAAGCATTAAGGCGTAAGCCTTTCGAACATTACTTTATTTTAATAATAAAAAAATTATAAATAATACAAGTGGTATGATTTTCAGTATAATTTATTTCAACATCAAAAGAATAACTCAATTCATGCATCGCACTCCCCATCATGAAACATAAAATGCTATGATTTTCAGCATTTATATGTGGACTTAAGTGGTATATTGTGTTGTTTGGATTTTCAGCATCAAAAGAATAACTCAATTCATGCATCGCACTCCCCCTCATGCAAATGCTTCGTTTGCACAACTATGACAAGAGATGATTCAATTAAGAAAACCTGCATGTCACAACATAAAATATCAAGTAAATAAAATATTCTGCAAGGAAAACAGATAGAACTAATTGAGAGACCAATAATATTACTCCTAGTATTGGTTATTGTGAGAAATAATTGGATCAGTATTTAGGAAGAAAGTTACCTTCAGGATTGAGATTGATTAATAAGTAGTAGGATCCACTCTGTCTTCTCATCATGCGGAAGATGTTTCAATATAGAGAACTCTTCTGGATTACCATTCAAAACTTGCAATCTGCTGAGGTTCGGTATCTTTGAGACCACTGCAAGTATCTCCTCTCCTATGAGTTGCGGTTTCATTTGACTTGCCAAGAACTCCTTTGGTAAGATTCCGGCCTGGCCAATTGCTTGTGTCAATGTATCTTTTTGCGCTTTCTTATTTGGATGCAAGTCAGAAGTTGAATTTGATG
Source organism: Prunus yedoensis (assembly GCA_005406145.1). Taxonomy (NCBI): domain Eukaryota; kingdom Viridiplantae; phylum Streptophyta; class Magnoliopsida; order Rosales; family Rosaceae; genus Prunus; species Prunus yedoensis. The sequence goes on from BJCG01000181.1 coordinate 183,457, forward strand.
GATGTGTAGAAGTACGCGAGTTAGGAATGACATTCTCATCATTTTCTTGTTTGACATCCATGTTTTCTTCAGCACAAGCACAGAGAGAAAGTAAACATCAAAACAACAGAAAACAACGTAGGAGAAATTAATTTTCTTTTCCAGATAGAACCAAGCTAACTAGACAAACAAAGATATTGCTCAAATTATTTCTAACAAGCACAGAGAGAGTAAAGATCTAAATCCAGTTTAACTATAAAGTATAAACAACATCGAAGTGCAATACACGGTGACTATTACAACCACCAGGACATAAGATGTGTTGGAGTTTATAATCACATGTAGGAGCAGTTCTTCATTATTATCTACGGTACATACAGAGATGTGGGAATACTGTGAATATTTCACTTTACAAGTTATCGAAAGAGAGATAAATACCGAATCAACAAGATTTGCAATCCAATCACTCCCGAAAATATCAAATATAAAAGGCAGCTCCCTAGTCCTATTGAATATAGGAATCAGGAAATGTTAACTGTTGACGCCAAAAAGTGGTTCTTTGACTTTGAGGGTCAACTTAGTAATTTTGAGTCTTCGGAATGCCTGAAGCCTCGGTAGGGAGCTAGATCTGCAAAATAAGAGATCGCTCGGTAAGACCTAGGGCACCGGTGTGGTACCGGCCGTAGGCTCTCCGATGCTTAAGTAAGTTCGGGATTAAGAAAGATTAACTGACAAATCAATAGGCTTGTATGCCGTACGTTCTGATTACCTCTATCTTGGGGTAGCTGGCCTCTTTTATAGGCCTTGGGAGGTGTGCACTTGATGTAGAATTTCGATGTGGGACAGTGGACGTCGATTGTGAGCGCGCCACGTGTCCTGAGAGTGGGCGTTGCCCTAATGGAGGGATCGGTAGTCACGTTGCCGAAGGCAACGTTGACAGGCACTGGGTGCTGAATGCGACTTTGACCAGGTTCGATCCTGTCCACGTGTCTCTCTCTGATTGGCCGTTCAATATGGTGTAAACAGGAGTCCCCCAAGTCTTCAGATGAGATTTCTCGGCTGGGGACTTGTTCGTTCTTTATTGGCGGCTAGGGTTGCCTTACCGTTCGGTAAGCTGTCAAAGGGGGCACGCTAGGGCCTTGTTCCTGTGCCGATTCAAGAAGAGATTACCGTTCGGTAACCCATCATGGGGCGCCACTCGCCTGGGTTACCGTTCGGCAGCCTTTGGTGCGTTGATTGGGTTCCGAGAGAGAATTGCCGATTCTTCATTGACTTGGGCAAGTTTGATCTTTTCTTTCGCATCCTTCGCTTAGAGAGGGGCAGTGATGGGACAGAGTGACGCTTCGTCTTCTGTAACCAGCGTGCTGTCAGAGGTTCCACTCCGCGCACGACACGTGGCATGTCAAATCATTTTGGAGCGGCGCCATTAATGCGCCGTTTGGTTTCTCGAGGCGTACCGTTGCGTCTTTCGCCATATAAATAGGAGGGGTCTCTGAGGCGAATCTCACTTTGCATTTGTGAGTGAAGCGAGAGCTCTGTCCAGGCGATTTCCGGCGAGAGCAAATGGTAACAGAGGCGATTTCTGGCGAGAGCAAACGGCAACTTAGGCGATTTCCGGCAAAAGCATTCGGAAGGCGAATCGATTTTCGTCCCTATACCCCAGTTCTCACAAGGTACCGTCCTGTAACCTTTCATTTTTCTTTCCTCTCGTTATGCGTACGTCCTTCCTTGGTTTGAACTAGACTAGAACTTTATGCAAGTGGGGTGTGGTTCGGTAGTCTAGTTGCCATAGGTAGAGACGTAGGCATCGGTAGGATAGCTCTCGGCATGGCCCTTAGTTTCCTTCCGTTGTTTTTTGTAGATGTCTGATAGCGAGTCTGGATTCGAGAGCGAGCCCAATGCGTTTGAGAATGAGTCCCCAAATAGGGAAAGGGCTTCCGATGGTGATGAGTCGGGCCAGGATACCGATAGTGATAGCGGTTCGGAAGTTGAGGTTGTTGGCGAGACGGTCAGACCGGTGCCCACTCATGGCAACGGTAAGGGGCTTATGACCAGTCAGCCCTTACCGTTGGCGGTTGTCTACACTGACGGTCGGCAGACTGGTCCGGGCCCGCGTTTCGAGCCTCGGGAGGAGGAAATTAGGGTGCCGGAGGCATCTTCCAGTCACCGTGCGGAGGCCTCCACTTCTGGTCGTGGAGAGTCTTCCGAGCCAGTCCCCATGCCGAGGGTGACGATAGTGAGCAGCGGTAATCCAAGGGTGCCGATGGGGGTGGCGAAAGAGCAGCGTTTTGATGTAGACTACCTGCTGCCAAATAAACTGACCTACCGTGAGTTGGCCAAGATTAGGGCTGAATACATGATTCCCTATTCGGTAGGGATGAAGATCCCTGGCCCTACCGAGTCCCTGAGCAACCCTAAGGACAGTGAGGTTGTATTCTTCACTGACGTCCTTCAGCAGGGCGTTAGGTTGCCGTTGCAGGCCCCAGTTCAAAGGATCCTGGCCCAGATTGGGTATGCCCCTGGTCAGTTCAATCCGAACTTCTGGGCCGTTCTGATGGGGGTAGTAACGGCATTCAGACTTGCCGGTGAGGAGGGGCCTTCTTACGAGCAGTTCTCCCATCTGTACAGCATCACCAAGTCCAAGAGTACCGATCATGGTGGCTGGGTGCAGGCGAACTGTCTTAAGGCTTCCGAAAGGGGCCACTTTCTGAACGCGGTGCCGACTTCTCAGAAGTCCTGGAGGAATCGGCGGGTGCTACTTTCTGGCGATTGGGAATCGCCTTCGGGAGTGCCCGTTCGCTTCCACATCCCTACCACCTTCCAAATTGCCAGTAGGTTGCTACCATGCCGATCGGTAGGTCAATCTTCTTCGTTCAGAGGACTAACCTGTTTCGTTATTTTTGTAGGCAAACTGAAGCAACCAACGGCAACCTCATCAGAGCTTCGGCAGCTTGATAAGGTGAGGCTGAAAGTTCCGGCCGGTGACAGGGAATACCCGCAGTTCTTATTCACCGAGAACCTCATCAGAGCTCGCCTAGCTACTCCTGCCGAGAGTAAGTTCACTTGCTTTCCTTTTTTTTTTTTTTTTTTTTTTTTTTGGCTTACCATTCGGTATACCTCACTTACCGATTTCTTCTGTCCTTGTGCAGTGACTGAGGAGAGGAAAAAGGCCGAGGTCAAGAAGATGTCTGAGACCTCCAAGCGACGGCTTGGGGTGATTGCCAAAGGCAAGAAACAGAAACGGCAGCCAGAGGCCTCTGCCGAGCGGGTCACTGAGGCAGACCTGGAGGAGCAAACACTGGCCGAACGGCAGAGGCAGCGCAGTGCCGATCCCATAGGCAGAAGGGTGCCGGTTGACGAGCCCTTACCCAGCCCAGGCATGGCTGCCGACGCCGCTTCCTCTAAGGCGTCAGGGAAGCGGCCCCTGACGGTGGACCTGGATGCCGCTTCTACCCCGAAAAGGGTGCGCCTTACCGATCCCCCAAAGGCTATCTTCGCTGTCGAGGAGGAGGGGGGACCTACCGAGGCCGTGACGCTGGCATGTCCTTCGAAGACAGTCCAGTTCGCGAACCACATGATCGTGGGATCGCAGATGGAACTGTCTGAGATTGATGAGCTACCGAAGAGGGCCCTTCGGGAAGAGGCGAGGCGCGCCTTCCGTCTCCAGGCCACGGTAAGCCTCTAACTTCTCAGTCTTTTTTTTGTTTGTTGCTCGGTACTAACCTTTGGCTCAATTTTTCAGGCATCGATGGACATGTGGTTGTGCATGAAAAGGGCCATCAATGCTGCCGAGCGCTCCAAACGGATGTACGAAGACGGCCGCTCCAAGGTTGCCGATGCTGCAAAGGCCCTCCAAGATCACGCGAACCTCGTGCAAGACATGCATGCTGCCGAACGGCAGATTCAGGCGCACGAGGCCAAGCTTGCTGAGATGCGTGAGGCACTGGACGGCGCGGAGCAGGCTGCCAAGGATGCCGAGGTAGCCAAGGTGGTAGCGCAAACGGCACTAGAGGCTTCCGAGCGGCGAAGGCTGAAGAGGTTGAAGCTGCCGTCAGAGGGGCGATCAAGGACTACCGTTCCTCCACTGAGTTCACCTCCCTGGTGGACAATGAGGTGGCCTCGAAGATGGCGGACCTCATCTACCGTTTCAAGCGGTTCAACCCTGGGCAGAAGCTGAACCTGAATTTTGCTGCCGATCCTCCTCCTCTACCGGAAGGTATTACTGAAGAGATGATCGAGGATTATGAGGGGGAGGACGCCCCCGAAGATGCCGAGGGTCCTGATGCCGAGGGTCCTCCTGACGCCACCGTTGATGCCGTGGTTGAGACTGCCGACGGCCAGGGAGATCAGACTGCCGAGGCTTGAACCACTTTGAGAATTTTGTAATTTTCTTTCTGTACTACTATGGCCGTTGGCCAAATGTTTGAACACCTTAATGCCGAGGGCATTTTTAATTTAAGTAATATTTGTTTCTACTACTTGCGTATATTTTTTGAATTTTACTGCCGTTGGCTCATAACTGTTTGAACACCTATGAATGTTACTGCCGTTGGCTCATAACTGTCTAGGATAGTTACTGACTCTATGCCGTTGGCCATTTAGGAGTTTGCTTTGCTTTTAGATTAGCAAAGTGTTTCTACCGTCGGTAGACAAACCAAGAGTTATGGTACTGTCGTTGGCTCATACCTGCTTGCCAGAACCCAAGTATCATAGGCATCGGTAGGAGCGAGGCCCCAATAGCCTTTTGTCTACTGAGATGCCGTGGGCAAGTCTAGGGTTCCGAGAGTGATAAGATTACCGTGGGTAATTCTAGAGCATCGTACTGCCGTTGGCTCGTACTTAATGCTTGTTGCCAAGAAATTGTAACAAAAATGGGCAAAGCCATCTTTCAATTGGCAGTAAGCTCGACGAGTGTAGCTTTTAATCGCCGTAGGCAATGTTGCTGCGGCTCGTTATAGTGAGCCCTACCGAAATTTTTTTTTTTGAAAAAGATGCCGATAGGCTATGATGTTCCGAACGTGCGTAATTCTGAATAATCTCATTTTATATATATAAGTGCCGTAGGCAAAAATACAAATTCCTCCCTGCCGTTGGCTAGGGGGCTTTACTTGAAATAATTCTTGAGGTGCTCCACGTTCCATGGGTGACCGAGGGTCTTCCCATCCGTGCCTCGGAGTCTGTAGGTTCCCGATCTGAGGATGCCGATGACTTCATAGGGTCCTTCCCAGGAAGGTCCGAGGGTTCCTTCCGTTGGGTTTTTGGTTGCAAGCGAGACCTCGCGCATAACCCAGTCTCCGATTCTGAAGGAGCGGGGCCTGACCCTAGAGTCGTAGTACCGAGAGACGCGCTGCTTGTATGCTTCATTCCGAAGGTTGGCTACCGTTCGGCGTTCCTCAATCAAGTCCAGGCTTAGCACCACTGCGACTTCATTTGCCTTCGGCTCGAAGCTTTCCGTTCGGTAGGATGACTCGCCAATTTCTACTGGGACCACGGCTTCCGAGCCGAATGCAAGGCTGAAGGGAGTTTCCCCGGTGGAGGTTCGGTAAGATGTTTGTATGGCCCATAGAGCTTCGGGAAGCTTCTCCGGCCAGGCGCCCTTGGCACTGTTGAGTTGCCGTTTCAAGAGTTTCTTGATGATTTTATTTACGGCTTCCACCTGGCCGTTTGACTGAGGGTGAGCTGGAGAGGCAAAGAACAGGTTGATTTTGAGGCGGGTGCAGAACTGCCTGAAGAGTCCCGAATCAAACTGCCTGCCGTTATCAGTGATGATGGCGTAGGGGATGCCGAAGCGGCAACAGATGTTGGTCCAGACGAACTCCTCGACCCTCGCTGCCGTTATGGTGGCTAGGGCCTCGGCCTCAACCCACTTCGTGAAATAATCCACGGCAACAATTGCATACTTAACCTGTCCTTTGCCCTGCGGCATCGGACCGATTAAGTCGAGTCCCCATTGGGCGAACGGCCAAGGACTCACGATCAGTGTAAGAGGTTCGGCAGGCAGGTGCGGAATATTGCCGAACCGCTGGCATTTGTCGCACTTTTTCACCTTGGCTATTGCATCCCGATGCATTGACGGCCAATAGTAGCCTTGCCGAAAGGCTTTGTGGGCCAGGGATCTAGAACCGGAGTGATCGCCGCAGACACCACTGTGGATCTCCCGAAGGACGTATTCGCCCTGCTCTTCGGTAATGCACTTCATGTAGGGGGTGGTGTAACCACGCTTGTACAGAACGTCATTGATGATGATGTACCTTGCCGATCGGTAACGTAGCCTCCTTGCTTGGGCCTTGTCCTCTGGAAGGGTACCGTTCGCAAGGTAGGTGTATATTAAAGACATCCAGGTGTCTTCATACCGAACGGTACATACGTCAACGGAGGTGGTGCTTGGCTAGGCCAAGATCTCGACAGGGACCTGTCGGCCAATTTTGTCGTTGATTGCCGAAGCTGTTCTCCGATCTGGGAACCTGCCGAATCTCGTAGGCCTGGAATTTGTTCAGCAGTTGATGTGCCGCCGTGAGATATGCCGTCATTGATGCGTCCTTTGCTGCGAAATCGGCAATTACCTGGTTCACTATGAGCTGCGAGTCGCTGTAGACGCTGACCTGCTTAGCACCCATGCTCTTAGCTAGCCGAAGGCCGGCTAAGAGGGCTTCATATTCGGCCTCGTTGTTGGACGTTCGGAGGCCGAATCTGATGGCATATTCCATCTTGGTCCCATCGAGAGCGGTGAGTACAAGACCAGCTCCGCATCCCTACTGATTTGCCAAGCCATCCACATGTAGGATCCAGATGGGTTTAGACTGGTCTAAAAGGCTACCGTTCGGTAGGCCTTTCAATGGAGGGGTTTTCCCAGGTTCTGAAGCCTCCGAAGGCGTTAGTTCAGCAATGAAGTCTGCCACGGCTTGCCCTTTTTCGGCAGGTCTGGGTTTGAACTGAACGTCGAATTCTCCTAACTCGATTGCCCATTTCACCAGCCTACCGGACGTTTCGGGTTTTTGAAAAACCTGCCGAAGAGGCTAATTGGTTAGAACGATGATGGTGTGGGCCTGGAAATAGGGCCTCAATCGTCGGGCGGACACGACCAGAGCGAAAGCCAGCTGCTCGAGTGGGGGGTACCGAGACTCTGCCCCCTGGAGGGCCTTACTGACATAGAAGATCGGTAGCTCTGCCTTCTCTGGGACCCGTATCAGTATTGAACTAACGGCAGTATGTGATACCGATAGATACAGGGATAGAATTTCTCCAGGTAGGGGCTTAGACAGTAGCGGCGCCCTGGCCATGTAGTCCTTCAAGTCTTGAAATGCCTTGTCGCATTCGGCAGTCCACTCGATATGGTGTTTGCCCCCTTTCAAGGCTTTGAAGAACGGGGCGCACTTATCTGTGGCTTTGGAGATGAAGCGAGTGAGGGCTGCCACTCGTCCGGTAAGGCTCTGGATGTCCTTTTGTGTCTTCGGCACCTCCATGTTGATTATAGCTTTGATTTTATCGGGGTTTGCTTCGATACCCCTCTGGCTGATCATGAAACCGAGGAATCTCCCGGAAGATACGCCGAAGGCGCACTTCGTTGGGTTGAGTCTCATTCGGTAGTCCTTCAAGATGCCGAACATGAGCGATAGGTTTTTCAGATGCTCGCCTGCCGTTCGGTTCTTTACTAGCATGTCATCCACGTAGACCTCCATTGTACTGCCGATTTGCTCAGCGAAGATTCGGTTGACCAATCTCTGGTAAGTCGCCCCGGCATTCTTCAAGCCGAACGGCATGACGTTGTAACAGTATAGGCCTTTGTTTGTTATGAACGCCGTGTGTTCGCTATCGGCAGGGTGCATGAACATCTGGTTGTATCCAGAGTATGCATCCATGAAGCTGAGCAGCTCGTGACCGGCAGTGGCGTCTACCAGCTGGTCGATGCGAGGCAACGGGAAGCTGTCCTTCGGACAGGCCTTGTTAAGGTCGGTATAGTCCTGGCACATTCGCCATCCGCCCTTTGCCTTCCAAACCATGACTGAGTTAGCCAACCATTCCGGGTATATGGCCTCCCGAATGAAGCCTATGGTCATGAGTTTATCCACTTCGTTCTTCATAGCTTCATACCGTTCGGCATCATAGGATCGGCGCTTTTGCCTGACGGGTTTGAAGGCTGGTGAGATGCTGAGCTTATGGTTGATGACATCGGGAGATATGCCCGGCATGTCGTTGTAAGACCAGGCGAAGACTTCCGAGTTCTGCCGAAGGAACTGGATGAATTCGGCACGGAGGGGGGCGTTCAGCATGGTGCCGATTCTTACGCATCGTTCCGGTTGGTTTTCGTCTAGCGCCACAGTTTCTAGATCTTCTGCAGGTTGTGCCACTGGAGTGGGCGTTTCCTCCCTTGGATCATCTACTGGTTCATTGCCGTTCGGCAAGTCTACGATAGTCAGGGTCTCCTTTTGCTTCTGAGGGGCTGCCGATTTCAGCGCTGTGGCGTAGCAGTTCCGAGCGCTCACCTGATCGCCCCTGATTGCCCCAGTGCCGAAGCAAGTTGGGAATTTCATGAGCATCATGTGGGGTGACAAGTGGGCCTTGATCGCTGTGAGTGCCGTTTGGCCTACTATGACGTTATAAGCCGTCGGGCAGTCCACCACGAGGAACTGGTCGTAGACCATGGTCCTCCGTGGGGCCACGCCGAAGGCAATTGGCAGGCTAACACTGCCGACGGGCTGGACCAAATCTCCTGAAAAGCTAAGAAGAGGCGAGAGTTGCCGGTTGACCTGGCTGTCATCAATCCCGAGTTCTCTGAATGCATCGGCAAAGATGACATTTACCGAACTGCCAGTGTCGATCAGAACTCGTCCGACATCGAATTCGGCAATCTCGGCTCGGATGATCATAGGGTCGTCATGCGGGTAGATGATACCTTCTTCTTCTTCCTCAGAGAAAGTGATTGGCTTCCATCTAACCTTCGGCATCTTTGCGTGCCGGCTGCTCTCAATGCCGAGGACCTGGGGGTACTGTGCCGCTCTGACATACTGCTTCATCGAACGGTTAGATGCCCCGGCGAGGGTTGGACCACCACTGATCGTGCTGATCATGTTGATCTGCCGATTGGCGTTCGGCACCGGCGCCTGCTGCGGCCTGGCTATGTACTGATCCAGTTTTCCTTCTCGAATCAACCGCTCGACAATTTTTCGCAGACTTATACAGTCCTCGGTATTGTGGCTGTTCTGCTGATGGTATCGGCAGAATTTCCCTGTTTCCCTGCCGTCCTGTCGACTGGGCTTCCGGAAGGCGGGCTTCGGAATTATCTCGTTTTCGTTCATCAATACTGCCTCGTAAGAGGTGTTGAGCATAGTGAAAACTTCCGTTCCTTGGTTGTGAGCCGGCAGCGGCGCTCGGTAGTTGTCCCTACCGTACTTGCTCTTATTCTTCTTGGAATGCCCCCTCTGGGAGCTTTCTGTATCTTTGCGCTTATGGCTGTCAGGGTATTCGGCAGCTTGCGCCGCTGGTACGAACGGCGATGCCTGTGCCGTGGAGGTCCGCTGTATGTATTCTCCCTGCCGAGCCGTGGGCTCGGCCCTTGAGTTGAAGTATTCGGCTTTGGCGTGGATTGCCGCTTGCTTCATGAGTTCATCGTACGTACGCCAGTTGCTGCTGTGCACCAGATACCGAAAGTGTGATGACCGTAGGCCACTCTTGAAGGCGCCGTAGGCTGCCCTGTCGTCGGTATTCGGACATCTCGAGTATTCATGGCTGAATCGTGCGGCATACTCGCGCAGTGGTTCATCATCTCCCTGCCGAATATTATACAGGTCATCGGCAGAGTACAATCTGTCTGTCTGAATCATAAAATGGTTCAGGAAGATCTGCTTCAGTTCGTCGAAGGAATCCACCGTTCCTGGTTCCAATCGGTAGAACCAATTCAGAGCCGCCTCTGTGAGCGAAAAGGGGAACAGCAGGCATAGTCCTTCGTCGCTTAGCCCTCGGCACCCTACAGCCGATTGGAAAGAGTGGAGGTGCGTCAGGGGATCCTCTACTCCAGTGTAAGGGGTTATGCGTAGGGGCTGGACGTCCCGGTCTTGCCGTGAGTGCCTTACGCGCTCGGTGAAGGGTCCTGGCCGAAGCCTTCCCCAGTCTGGCTCCTGTGAGCGTGTCCTATCGTCCTCCATCTTCTGTACCCTCTGAAGGAGGAGGCGGATGACGGGATCTCTGTCTGGTATCGCCTCGGCAACATGATGTACCGATCGCTGCTGGGACCCGACAGGGTTCACTTCGGAGAACTTCGTCGGGGTTTCCGAACGGTAAGATGATGACCGGTCGGTGGATGGGGAGTAATCTTTGTCAGATTCAACCGTGGACTCCAGAACCGGTATCCTTCGTATAGGAGATTTCCTCCCTAGATCCCTCAGGCGGGGATCGTTTAGGCGCGCATTGATTCTGATCGGCGATTCTTGCCGTTCGGTTTGTCGTTCGCCTTCCCGATCCAGCAGCCTATGTCGACAATCGGAATAGACCTTGCTCGGCCCGTGGGGCCTGTTCTTTGGCGCAGGGACTATCAACTGTTTAGATAGCGCAGGCGTTGCCTTTGCTGCCTTCTTGCCTTTCCTCTGCCGACGGGGAGTCTGTACGCTTTCGGACGTCTGTATGTTCTGCGTTTGCTGCTGGTTCAGCTGTTGCTGTGTTTCATCCACTCTGGTTGAGAGGAAGGTGTTGTGTTCCTGTAGCCTAGCCATGTCCTGCCGAAGGGACACGACTTGGGCTAGAAGCTCCACATTTTCAGTGGGTTGGAGCATAGGAGGATTAGTTGCCGGCGTGTATGGTTGTGGAGCTGGGCTTACCCCGCTTGGCATACCGTACGGCATCCCCTGTACCGTTCCGAACGTAGTTTTTTCAGTAGTCCCCATATGTTTGGGACAAAGGGTCGATTTGTTTTATCGCTTCCCACAGACGGCGCCAAACTGTGGACGCCAAAAAGTGGTTCTTTGACTTTGAGGGTCAACTTAGTAATTTTGAGTCTTCGGAATGCCTGAAGCCTCGGTGGGAGCTAGATCTACAAAATAAGAGATCGCTCGGTAAGACCTAGGGCACCGGTGTGGTACCGGCCGTAGGCTCTCCGATGCTTAAGTAAGTTCGGGATTAAGAAAGATTAACTGACAGATCAATAGGCTTGTATGCTGTACGTTCTGATTACCTCTATCTTGGGGTAGCTGGCCTCTTTTATAGGCCTTGGGAGGTGTGCACTTGATGTAGAATTTCGATGTGGGACAATGGACGTCGATTGTGAGCGCGCCACGTGTCCTGAGAGTGGGCGTTGCCCTAATGGAGGGATCGGTAGTCACGTTGCCGAAGGCAACGTTGACAGGCACTGGGTGCTGAATGCGACTTTGACCAGGTTCGATCCTGTCCACGTGTCTCTCTCTGATTGGCCGTTCAATATGCTGTAAACATTAACTACATCATCTCATTAGTTGACTACTGCAAGCTTTATCTTCCAGTACCAAAAGAATACAGATATGATCTTAAACATAGCTAATCTTCTAAAGGTCTCCACTTATACCATGCAATCAATATTTAGAACCGGCAGGCTAACTATAAGCATTCGGTGTTTTCACCAGTTGCTAACTATACGTTCATTACTACACCACCAGTAAAAACCTCACAATTTTTACCAGCTGCGCAAATAAGCAATTCAAGGGACAATTTTTTTTACAGTAATAAGCTGAATGTGTACAATCCTAATATAAGGGATAGCAATTTTTAGGAAGCCTCATTTCTAAACTCTCTCACACCACATATAAAGTATCAAATTGATTCTGAGTCTATTGGCATGATGAAACAGCAGATAAACATAGTTTGTACTGCATACACATGAGCCAGATACCGCCTGAGAACCCGACTTCATCTACTATCTTAAAATCAGAAAAACCCAACCTGCCAGCCATCTTGAGCTTCCTAATATCACCTATATATCCTTGGCTCCAAAACCTCTTTAGTGTTCTAACATGCTAGCAATTCATTATAAAAATAATAATGCAAATGGAAAGAGGGTCACAAACCCAGAAAGATCTATAAACAACGCAAATAAAAATATCATTAAATAATACTCAAAGCCTACAACTAGGAAAATTCTTGTGAAGCTTATAGGTGCACGATACATTGTCTTTATTATGTATCTTTGAAAATATAACATTAGATAGAATTCTTATTAAAATCCAAAACAAGGTAAAAGTAAAAACGTTGCTCCAAGCACACAAAACAAAAATCATACTAGTTAAGATCACTCCTTGTAGTGCAAGTGTGTATGACAATGCTTAATGCTCTCCAAAAGCAAGTAATTCCCCTTCAATTGTTGCAATAAGATTGATACATGGGAAATGATAAGACACGGACAGAAACCAATGGGAGGACAAAAGGAAACTAAATCCTCCCATTTCATAGAGAATCAATGAATTAGAAAAGAGAGTTCAAGATAGAGGACAAATTTAGCAAAAGGCCATAAGTATAGTCTAAATTCTAAAACTGAAAAGGGCCTGAACACATAAATTAAAGCATGCTAAACATTTAACTCACCTGTAGATGGCTCTTTAGATGGAGATGGAATGCCTAAATGCACTCGAATGGCATGCAGATCACCACTGAGCTTAGCAATGTCTTTGGTAAGTCGGGCCATGCCCTTTCCCACCTCTGTAGAAAACTGCTCATTGAAAGATGCAGGAGGCTTATTAAGCTGTGGAGAACTTGGCCCAGAAGCAGGTGCAGGAGGAGTAAATACAGCAGAAGATGGTGCACTGCTCTCACTAGGAAACATCATCTTGTTGATAGGTGGCATAGGTGGCTTAAGCTGATCAGTGGGATCAATTCGCACCTTAGATGCCATGGCGAAGCGAGTGATCAAAGACCCAAAAGGAAAGGAATAAGTCCCGTAGTCTCGGTTTGTGGCACGACAGATGGCACCGAAAATGTAGGCAGGCAGATCTATGGGCACATTATTCCCAATTGCATAAAGGAGGCTTGCTCTATCAGGATTAAGTGACCTTAAGTCGTGGAGATCACCATCAGGGTCGATATCAGCACTCACTATTGTGTTAAGTGTTCTGTACAACTTAGTCAGTTCACGATGTACAAAAAGGTCAGATGCACATCTCTGACGTCCAAGCAAGGTAGACTCTACTAAGTCAAAGTCAAGCTTATTAACAACAGCAGGAAATCCAGGTGCGTCTGGCCTAGAAAGTTTAAGCAACTGGGCAATGCGATTGATTGAGAAATTCAGTTTCTCGCCTCGCAAGCAAACATTGAGCGAGTCAGGGTATGGATCATCCCTATAGAAACGGGGAATTTGAGCGTAGAACTCTTGAACAATCTGAACATTAGCAGGCTTTTGAGGTCCTACCACTGAAAGCCAACCTCGTGATTCGAAGATAGAGGGAAGCCCAAGATCCTCGAAATCACCCAATGTGACCTCTCGCTCCACAATCACACGAGAAGTAGTGAACTTTGACATTCTTCGAACTGTCATATTAAAGGAAAAGAAGTACACAACGTGAAGGATGAAGTAAGTTTGATTATATTTGAGCTAAAGTCACTGCGGCTTGGCTTAAAATCAACTCAGTTTAGAGGAGGACGGACGAGGGAAAACTGGCGTTAGATAGTTTAGGTTTAGAGGGGTGTATCCAATTCTAACTTTTAAAACTCCTTTTAAGTGAGTGACTTTCCTAGAGTTGACAGATTCTTAATAACTTTTACATGCTTTATAAAGTAAGTGACAAACTTTCATATACTTTTGTCATAGAGTTTTATAGACTTTTAAATACTTATTTTTACATTTTTATTTATCAAAAGAAATAAATAGTATTCAATCATCAATAATATTTCATAAACACTCACAAATCAACAAAACTGGTCAGATTACTAGAGTCTATATTCCAGCAATTCGCCTAGCCCGATACGTGATCAAATTGAGAATATTATATGAAAAATTATCCACCTAACGAATTATGGGTAAAGAAATAGTACCTAAATAATAAATTAATAGGTTTAGGGGCAAAAAATAATATAATAATATATTGTATGCAAACATAGCATATGAGAACATCAATATAATAAAATATTTATATGCAAACATATTGATAAGCTTTATGATACAAGTATGAGGAAAAGAATAGAAGAAATATTCATCAACAGAGGAAAGTAACATGTGGATAAGAAGAGAAGAAAAATATTCAAGATTTTTTACTAACCTGGAGGAAGTGGAGACAAGATGGGATACCAGCGGAGCCCTTTAGTTGAAGAAAACAGATCTATCTGCTTGCTGGTTTGATTTAATGAGGGAGGAAAGAATTGGAGATGTTTTGTTTCTATCTTCTCAGCTTCCCAATACTATATAAAGTCTGGTGTAAATTATCAAGACTTATGTACTAAGAATTAGCTTTAAAAGTATTGAAAAGTCATTTATTTAACAAAGTCTTTAAAAGTCATTAACATTTTAGATACCTCAAAACTTTTAAATACTCTTTAAAACTCCCAATTGAATACAACTAAACTTTTAAAGACTATATAAAAGTAACAATTGAATACCTTCAGACTTTTAAACTCGTTAAAAGTCATTAAAAGTTAAAATAGTAGGCCAACATAGTCGGTGGGACTTTGGGCCGTCTGGTGTAAATTATCAAGACTTACGTACTAAGAATTAGCTTTAAAAGTATTGAAAAATCATTTATTTAACAAAGTCTTTAAAAGTCATTAACATTTTGGATACCTCAAAACTTTTAAATACTCTTTAAAACTCCCAATTGAATACAACTAAACTTTTAAAGACTATATAAAAGTCACAATTGAATACCTTCAGACTTTTAAACTCATTAAAAGTCATTAAAAGTTAAAATAGTAGGCCAACATAGTCGGTGGGACTTTGGGCCGGGTCATCCTTTATTGGTTAACAAACGGGTGGCTTGGCAAGGACAAACAAAAACAAGGCGGAGAATATACTGGTTTGTGCATTTCAGCCAAGAATATACTTGTTTGTGGCATTTCAGCCAACACTTGGTGGGCACTCTAGGGTTGCCCACCAACCTTCCTAGGTGTCAAGATGGGAGCTTCTATGGAGGATTTGGGGTTTGTCTCTCTATGGATGCAGTTTAGGCCCAGAAACCATTATTGCAAGACCACTGAATAGTTCTTTGTAGCGATTCATAAGCTACAAAATTGACTTCACGAAAAGCCTGGTTGCACAAAATATAGTCAAAAAGAGCAAGCAAGCTTCTAAACAATTTGTAGCTTCTCAACCACAACGATTTACTTTGCCTTGTCCAAGGTTGGGTATGATCCTCTGCAAAGTCATTTTGGGAAATATTGAATGTTGGGCAAGGTTCAAGGGTCAAAGCCAAAGAAGGGACGGACTCATGATTAAACCACCGGTTTAGTCACAACCTAGAGCTCTGGAGGAGAGGGATTAACATGGAATGGTTTGTTGGCAGAGACTGTGATGGCTCTCCTGGGTGGCTAAAACTAAGGAGGGAGGTTGGCGAGTTTGTCGCTGCTGGGGGCGAAGGGGGAGGCAAGAATGATTCAGCGCTTGTAGTGGAAGCTGAAGCTGTGCGGAACGGTTTGGCCACGGGAATCCAAAGAGGGTAGAAGAAGTGTTGGGAGATTGGCCACGAAGGCAGGCGAACAGTGATGCAAGTATTGAAGGTGTGCTGCATGACATCCTGCATGCGGTGAAGCAGGTGCATTCAGTTGTCTATTTGTATGTTGAGCATGATGCCAATAAAGTAGCTCATTTGGTGGCGGACTTTGTTCGGAAACATGGAGAATCTTGTGTTTGGGATGGCTGGGCTCCTACTTGGTTGTGATTAATAAATTCCTTGTATCATAAAAAGCTTAAAAATTGAATAGAAAAGAGTTTTTTCTCAATCCGTATGTTTGCCGCTACACCAGTTGCCGGTGCCAATGCATTTGTAGTTTGGGCGCATAGGCCATTTGGCTCAGGCCTTCTCCAACTCATTTGAGGCTAAACTTAAATTTTCCTTCTCCAAAAAGTAATTATCTGGGTTTTGCCCGGACTCAAATCCTTTTTTCTCCTAACCCTCTGGACTCAAATTTTAAGTCCGCAACTTTATTAAATTGTCAAATAATGGTTTAAGTCTATTTTTTTTTTCTTATTGATAACTTTTCATTATTTAATCTTTTTAAATAACTTCATAATTTATTTTTTTTGAACAATTTGACCTTAAAAAATTGAAATTCTACAAATATAATGTTTCTTTGTAGATTATTTGAGAAATGAGTGGGTATTTATAGAGTTTGGGGTGAGTTTTGATGTTGGATCTGATTTAGATTAAGTTAAAATATTATTTTGATCTTTGAATTTAAATTTCAACCGTTGAATCTTTTTTTTACAGTTAAAATTGCTTATATTTAATATATATCGTTGATTTAAGTTAATATTAAAATATAAAAAAATATAAAAATAAACAAATAACATCACTACAAGCCAAAGGCAACATCTTCCATGTGGGCTGTTGGCGAGCCCCAGCAAAAGAAAGCTAGCACATGGGCTGCTGACGCAGCAGGTGGGCTCTACTAATTATTTTTTAGGTCCATGCAATACTTGGACTGCTATTTGGGTCTAAGTTTGGGTTTTCCCAAATTTTGGCCCCTTCATTTTCTTGGGTTGGGAGAGGCTTTGGGCAATAATTTGGGATTTTTTGGGTTTGGCCTCATGGGTTGGAGATGGCCTTAGGCGTGTTGTGCTATATGCCTGATTCGTGGTTTCTTTACAGCATTCTCTGTGGCTATGAATGGAGTTACCGATGATACCGATGTCCTCCCCGTGGCTTGGAGGAGCGTTATTGTTGATACGGGTGTCCTTCCCCTTACCTGGATCAGGATTTACCTTTCGCGGTCACTGTACTCCCACTTCTATATTAACCCTAAATGGGTATCTGTTTTAACCCTAAATGGGTATTTGGATATGTTCTTATACTGCATGCCATTTATGGCTAATAGCCTTCGAGCTTGATTTATGAATGCAATCTATCGTTTGTTCTCCAAAAAAAGAAAAAAGATCATTTTTTGCTTTCTTATTTGGATGCAAGTCGGAAGCTGAATTTGATGGATGTGTATAAGTATACGAGTTAGGAATCACATTGTCATCATTTCCTAGTTTAATCTCCTTTTTTTTCTTCAGCAAAAGCAGAGGGAACGTAAACATCAAAAAGAGGGAGAAGAACATTGGAGAAATGATTGTTTTTCTTACCAGCTGCACGAAGAGCAATCCTAATTTAAGCTTAATGTGTATGCAATCCTAATTTAAGGGACCATAACTTTTAGGAAGCCTCATTTATAAAACGCACTCAGACCACATATTAAGTAACATCTATCTATTAATTTGATCAATCTCTTGGCACCATGTACATTTTTGTTGGTGCAACAGAAGATAAACATAGTTTTTACTTACGCACATAAGCCAGATACCACCCCTGAGAACCCCATTGCATCCGCTAACATGTCAGCACCATGCAAATTCATTATAAAAATAATAGAGCAAACAGAAAGAGGGTCACAAACCCAGAGAGATCTATAGACAACCCAAATAGAAACATTACGGAATAAAAACAGTGACATAAACCAACAAAAAAGAGCTACATCCCAATTACGTGAGCTACATATTAAAAATTTACTCAACCCTACAACTAGGAAAATTCTTTTGAAGCTTACTCGAGCTGGATACGGCGTCGTTAACATGTATCTTTGAAAATATAAGATTAAATAGAATTCTTATTAAAATCCAAAACAAGGTAAACGTAAAGAGGTTGCTGCAACTGAAAACAGAAACCACACTCAGATCACCACATCTTGTAGTGCAAATGTGTATGTCAATGCTCTCCACAAGCATAGAAACCATTGAGAAACCATGTTGTGGTAATAAGGTTAAGACAAGAATAGAAGGGAACTAAAACCTCGCATTTCATAGATAATCAATGAATTCTAGAAATGAGAGTTCAAGATAGAGGACAAACATAGCTTAAGGCCATAACTACTGTCTAGATTCTTAAACTAAAACAAAACTGAAAAGGACTGAAATACATATAAAGAGTTACATCCATGGATATATGGGTACACCTTGGGTTAAAGTAGGTATGGCACCGTATTTAGAAGGTGCAATCCAATCCAAGGAGTCCTTCAAGTCAGAAATTTCTGTGGCTTCTGTTGGAGGAGGATTCCATCTGTTGATTATAACACGTCTCAAATAAGGTAGAGGTGAAGAGAAGGTCTTTCTGAAATTCTCTGGAAAGATGAGACCCTGCACCATCCACAACAAACAAATAGAAAGAAAGAAACCATCAATTCATAATAAGGAGTAATAGCACAACCAACTTAGCCGCCTTTAGTTTTTAGTTTCCGGATAGAGAGACTGGTTGATTGGTCATGCCCGGTTGACTAGCCAGTCGACTTGCCCTCTCTATCCCATAGAAGAGGTAGGTCTCACATTGGCTATTTCATTTAATTTAAATTCTGAATTGGTTGAAGAAAAAATTAGGGGATGAATTGACGCTAAAAATGCGGGTTACCCTATCTATATATGTACAAAGATTGAAAACTATTCAAAACCAAAGTTATCAAGCATATAGGCATAGATATAAATACTTCGATATGTCAACAACGATATATATGAATCTGCTGCAACCAAATTCTTTCAGAAAATCTCTTAGGGTAAGAAAATGTTTCCACTGGCAATCGATGGTGGATAACTCTTCGTCCCAAAGGTCCCGAATTACAATGCTGGCAGTGGCTACCTTTAAATTTGGAGCTTTCACATGAAAATTGGAGTAGCTCACATAACTTTTGAGGCACATGGTTTTCAAAGAGGGAAGAAGGCTTGTATATACGGTGTAGTGGTCAAAGCTTTTTATTCTCACGTGCACCGAATTTAGAGCAGTCAAAGATTTTGCATTAAAAAAAGGTCCTCCGAGATATGCAGTAGAAAAACCTCAACCCACCATCCTCAATATTCCAATGCAACTAACTAACTCTGAGGCTGATATCTAACTCTTTCACACTTGTCTCAAATGAAAAATCCAACCACTTATTTATAAGAGTTACTTCGTCTGTGTGTAACCTTGCCATGCGGATCTTCAGTTTATCTAAGACATCTTTCTGCTTATTGTTTTTTTGACGATATTCCAAATGCTTTGCCAAGATGTTGTTGACGAACCTTTTATGTCGAAATTTTCGGTGTCAACCACGTCGTTGTGGTGATCATAATCGTCAGGGTTGTCGCCCTCGTCGAAATCTAGCGTGGGAAGGAGAGACCAGAGACCTTCCCATTGCTTGGAAAGAGAGCTCATGCGGACTTCAGATTTGGTGGGGAGACGTCGGAGAAATTGATAGATAATATCGTCAGCCAAGTAAGGCTTGTGCTTTTTGTTGGTAGCCATGGCTCTTCTTCCTTTGTGTTTGGGTTCGCCCTGCGCACTCGTTTCTCCTTTCAATGGAAGCCGTGGAAGTGGCGGCTCTGCAATAAAATCTAAGAATTTGAGAGAGAGATAGAGAGTGTGTGTTGAGTGGATGATCAAATAATATTTAATATGGGCCTTTTTTTTTAAAATGCAAACTTTCCTTATTTTGTATTAAAACAATTCCTTAATTGAAGTCTTTAAAAAAAATAACATTATTGAGCTTCTCTGACCGCTCAAGAAGCCTGATATCGGGTTTTATAAAAATTTAACTTATTACTTGGATGATGAAATCTGAGACGATTGCATGCTGGGAGAGTTTGAAGTTGCCGTACCAGATCTAGTTTATGGAGATTTTGCTAGAGAGAGGGGCCATTGTGGTACTGGAATTGCAAAGATGGTTGCTGGGTTTGAGAGAGAGGGTTCGAAAGGAAGGAGATGTGGTTTCCCCAAGGAGAGAGAGGAAGAAAAGTAAAAGTGAGAGAAAATAAATTAAAAATAAATATTATTATTTAATGCAAAAATAAAAATTGAAAAAATAACATTGATATTGGTGTTGTAGACCTCATAATGTTGTCGACCAACACATCACCTCACCTCTCTTTTCTTTCACATGCACGCTTGCTCCTCCCGCTTCTCAACTATTTTTTTGGTCAGTTTGCTTTTATTAACCTTATCTTTTCATTTAAAAAAAATATGCTTTAAAATTAGATTAGGCTCTTGGCCTCTTTCGACTTTAAAACAGAGAGAAGTTCAAAACACAGAGATGTAAAGGTGAGAGCAGAGAGATGGAGTATCACACTGGTGGTGGCAGCGATGATAGAGCAGAGAGGAGGGAGAAGGAGGAGGCTTCAACGACCATAAGGCCATATAGGGGGGGGAGAGAGAGAGAGAGAGAGAGAGAGAGAAGGGAGAGGTTGATGAGAGAATAGAGAGGAAAGCTTTGAGTCGAGAGTTTGATAATGAAGTGAAAGTCTGAGAATGTGGGAAGCATACCTACAACTTCAATGGAGTTTTCAAATATTTTCTTTATTTTTAATATACTTGGTCAGCTGCGGTAGCCAACGGAATTGGTATATAGATACCGTCGCCGGAACTGATCGGTCCAGTTATTCAACCGCAACCGCATTGACTTTCTGGTCAACGACGGTTTGCCAACTGCAAAAGCCGGTCGGTAGCCGGCAATTTTTGATCCAACCGCACAGCCTAGGATTAGTGAAGTTTAGAGTTGTCAAACAAGCCATCCCGTTTAGAGTTGGTCCATTTTGTAGCCGTTTATTTTTGAAAATCATCAATCTTCGTGCCTTGCCACTAAACTGACTGAGATGGGTCCACATCAAATTTGTCTCATGTATTGTATTTTTTTAACAACTTCATTCAATTTTTATTTTTTTACAATTATGTATATATTAACAAGATTAATTATTTGTTGAAAAAAGTAATCAATAATTTTCTTTAAAGTACATTTAAATAGAAATTGACTAGATTATTGTTTGAATTTTAAAAATTAAAACTAGAAAAATAAAATCATTATGTTATATATAAAGAAAATATTAAATTTTAATACATATTATTAGAAATAAACTTGAATTTAAGATATAAATGTAATAATATTATGTATTATTCTTCTCTAAAACAAATATAATTTAATAAATGGGCTTTAAATAGGTTGGTCTGTTGGCATGGCCTGCCACGGGCCACGGACTGGTCCAGTCCATTGGCCTTAATTACCTTGTCTCACCATGACCCAAAGATATGGGCCGTGCCATACCAGGGCTTACTTAAGCGAGTCTTGCCAGGCTGGCTCGGTTTGTTTGACACATCGAGTAAAGTTCCTTGTTTGGCTAATTATTTTGTTAGTGATATTTGATTGGGTAATTTTTGGTAAACATATGAATTTTTTTTACCCTTTTTTTAGATGTTCTGTTTAATTTTTTTATTTTTTTTGCCTTTTTTTTTTTTGGCTCTTCCTTTTTTTTCTAGTTTTTTTTTTCTCATTCAAACACTACATGTCATCAAATTAAATTCAAATTGCATAAGGCAGTAGTTTGGTTGAGTGATTTGAAATTAAAAAAAGTATAATCAATAATACATAATTGGAAATAAGCCTTGTTTAAAATTAGTTTTCTACTCTTTCTTCATGAACTTTGTTTCACCACAATTTTGGGATAGCCGTAATATCACAATCATGCGAGTAGAACGAAGGGATTGAGTGGTTCACCCATAAACTTGGGCTACATCCACAGGTTTTTGTGTTTGTATATATGTGTAGAGATTTGTATTACATTGAAATAGGCTTGAGTGCCTTAGTAAATAAGGAGGACAGAGCTTGAGAGAGTTGCTATAGAGAGAGCCTTGGAAAGTAAGAAGGATTCGAGCCTGGGGGAGGGGGAGAGAGCTGCTGGTTCTCAGCCAAGCCACTGGGAGAGAGACCTCCTGAGAGTGATCAACCCCATTGCCTCTTATAGGCCTTTGCCAGCCGACTTTGGCAGTGGGCCTGGGCATAATGAGACCCTTGGGCCCGTAATGGTGAGGCCTAGACAGCCTTGGTCATAACCGTGCGTCAACAAACTTAATGATAAAAGCCTTATTCTTTTCAAGTGGAATCTTCTCTAACAAGTGAAATTTTGTCTCATCATTTGCTAGCAACTCGATCACATCCCAACATTGATTTTCATATAAATCTGAAATTGTAGTTACCACATCATAGACTTCATCAAGAGTAGGTTTTTTTTGCATCAGATTTTGTTCTGAATTGTTTAATAGAAGCAGCCATTTCTGCAACTTTACCAGCACATCTTCAGCCTTTAACTTCTTTGAGTTTGAAGAAATATTGGATGTAGAAGATTTTCTCTTTCATAATAGGGAGTTTTACTAAAACACCCAAAATGGGGGCTGAAATTATAAAAAAACCCAACACCCAAAACACTTTATAAACACACCCAAAACCCATCATTACACACACTCAAAATCCATTTATAAACACACCCAAAAAATATACAATTGTTGATTGTGGGGTTGATTTTGGGTGTGTTTCTATGTTTAAATAGTATTTGGGTTTTTTTATAAATACATGTCTAGTATTGGGTTTATTTATAAATATCTATTCATAATAATGTCATTAAAAAAAACAAAACAAAACAAAAAAGTTAACTATCGTTAGACTTATAGACATGTGTCAAGTTTTTAAGAGGGTAATGAGGCTACACCTTTGGTTAAAGTGGCGAGCAAAAATGCCCCCAATTATATTATTGCATTGAGAAGTCCAATCCATCTCCTATTAATTACACCGGATTCGTATCAGATTCGGATCAAAATCCGATCAATTGACAGGTCTACACACTACCCAAGGTGTCATGTGTCGTGAGAATTTGAACCTGAGATCACTTATGTTCAAGTTAGGGCCCTTTTCCACTTGGCTACCTTCAAATCTAACAGTGTATCCGATTTAGACTCCACAAATTGGCTTTATGGGGAAAAACCATGTCAACTTCCATGGTTTCTTCACTTGAGGCCAGGTTATTGTTAATATTTCTTTTCGTTTAATAAGCCTAAGACGATTGCAATTATTCTCAAGGGTTATGAGTAGTATAGTTGCTCTCGAATACAACCTTCTGAATATACTTTTCTATCAAAGCTAGGGAAGCCCACGCCACCTTAGCCTTATACTGCAAGACTAGTCACTAATGAGGCTCCTCCTGTAATCGCTTATGAAGTCCAGATTGACCCAGTAATTTACCAGTGCGGGACTTAAAACACACCAACAGAACTTGGGTTGTTATATTCTCTCCCGCTTAAATGCTTGACGTCATCATCAGGGCCCACCGTCAGATCCACACCTATGCCCTCGAGCCCACACACTTTATCATTTTTCATGACACATGGAGGCTCATGCCACTGCGCTGTTATAACCTAGAAGGACTAATTACCACTAATGAGTCTGTAATCACTTATGCTTAATTACCACTAATGAGTGTGTAATCACTTATGAAGCGCATATCGACCAACATTTTACCGATGTAGGACTCAACACACACTAGCAAAACACGGAGTTTACAAGTAGAACATCAATTTCTGCTTAAATTTTGCTCATATTCATAGTCAAAATTCGGCTTATGGTCGGTTATTTTTGCTACTTGAATAATTATTTTCATCACATTAAAACAAATTTCTTGTAGCCATATCCATTATTATTATTATTGGAATAATAGTCATAGTTTGGCCAATAAACATTGCCGTCTTCATTATATTTTGACTTATAGTCATCGTGACCATATTGATTCAAATTGTGAAAACCTCTTGGATTATGCACTAGTTGTCTCACCTTATTTTCTCCCAAAAGCAGAACCAAACCAGTGTTTTAGACCAGTTTCAACTTTCCAAATTTTTTTCCCTACTGTATAATTGATACCTAATATTGCGTTCTAACAACAGCTAGGGTATTTAGCAAAAGAACATACATCATTTTCTGTTAATTAATTGGTGCAACTATCCTTAATTTTCTGACAATTAACTGGTCTAAAGATCTCTTTAACCTTTTTGACGTTTGAAAAACATCACCAATGATGTGCATGGCCTACACATCCGTCAGTCACGGTGATCAAATTTCTCACTTTTTATCCTTTGTTTCCGCTTTCCACCAGCCCCCCACCTCTCCACAACAGTGAAAAAGAAAGAGAAACATTAATGGCAATGAGTAGAAGAACATTGCATGCATATGGTCCACCACACCGCAAGTCATGCCTTGACACAACAATTTCATCTTAAGGCCATTGCAGCTTACAAAATGCTTCTTCTTTGGGACCCTTAATTTCACTACTCCAATTCAGCTCTCTCCTTTGGCTTCAAATGACGAAAACAAAGCTTCAACTCATCTTCCTCTTTAGCATCTTCATTGTCTTTCTGTGCTTCTCTCTTGGGAAGTCATCACATTTTGAGCTGGAGGATGACTCTTGGCTTAATGATGAAGATGATGAAGTTAACATGGTTCAGAGCCAACAAAATTCAAGGAGCAGATGTGATTTTTCGGTTGGCAAGTGGGTTTACGATCAATCGTATCCTCTCTATGACTCTAGTTGTCCATATCTGAGCACTGCAGTGACTTGTCAGAAAAATGGAAGGCCGGATTCTGACTACGAAAAGTGGAGGTGGAAGCCAAACAGCTGCTCCATTCCTAGGTACTCCTCAATTTAAACTTGCAGCTATTTTCTTTTTTCTTTTTTTGACAAAGCGATCATTTAAACTACTCTAATCGGGTACATGGAGCCACCACACTTTCTTGACCAACTGGCCTAATCCACGTATATGCTAGAGCTGTTCATTTTACATTACAAGATATGAACCTTCTGTGAAATGGATGCTATGGAAAAGGTTTTGGTAGTTATTTCTTTGTATTTTTGGTATACAGGTTTGATGCATTGAAATTTCTTGGAAAAATGAGAAGGAAAAGGATAATGCTGGTGGGTGATTCTATAATGAGGAATCAGTGGGAGTCTCTAGTCTGCTTGGTACAAGGAGTTGTTCCAACTGGTCGAAAGAGAGTGACCTACAATGGTCCTTCCATGGCATTCCATGCAATGGTACGATTTTATTTTTTTAATCCAGGATTAAATTCGACCCCTGTTCTTACATTGACATCAGTAGTAAATGTTCTCATATACAGGACTTTGAGACATCAATTGAGTTTTCATGGGCTCCACTCCTAGTAGAATTGAACAAAGGAGCTGAAAAGAAGAGAATTTTGCATTTGGACTTGATAGAAGAGAATGCAAAGTATTGGAGAGGAGTTGATGTTCTTGTGTTTGATTCTGCTCACTGGTGGACTCATTCTGATAAATCGAGTTCGTAAGAGAAAATTCACATTGACCTTTCATCATTTCCTTTGTTTCCAGAAGTGGTAGTATTGTGGATATCCTTGGGATCATAATTGAGACTTATTCTAACTACTTTCAGGTGGGATTATTACATGGAGGGACACTCTCTCTATACAAATATGAACCCAATGGTTGCATACCAAAAAGGACTCACTACATGGGCTAAATGGGTTGATTTAAACCTAGACCCTCGTAAAACCCGAGTAATTTTTCGAAGCATGTCACCTAGGCATAACAGGTAAGATACAATCTCTAATGCATTATGAAATTCCATCTCTGACCATTTCTCTATACTTCAATGTTTTTCTTTCTGTTGGGCAGAGAGAATGGTTGGAGATGCTATAATCAGAAGCAGCCTCTAGCTTATTTCAGTCACCAACATGTTCCTGAACCATTGCTAGTATTGCAAGGTGTATTGAGAAAGATGAGATTTCCAGTATATCTTCAGGACATAACTACAATGTCGGCTTTTCGAAGAGACGGGCACCCTTCTGTGTACAGAAGGGCAATGGGGCAGGAAGAGAGGCAGCACCCGAGGGACTTTTCCTCTGACTGCAGCCATTGGTGCCTACCTGGGGTGCCTGATAGTTGGAATGAGATTCTGAGTGCCTTGCTCTGAGTATGACTTTAATATGAACTTCTAGGTAAAGTTCGTCAGAGTAACTCTTTTTTTTTCTTTTTTTCTACATATTGAAGTTTGTAATGATAAGTCATGATGCTGTGTGGTGATGTTCTGCTGCAACAATGTGAGATGATGATATTATGTGAGGTAGCAAAGTCTCTTTGCACTCATCTATTTGTCTCATTTTGCAGTCTTTGCTTTATAAATTACTTACCAGAGAAGATGCTATAAAGCTTTTTTTTGGCTTCAGCATTTAAAATATGACTCCTAGGGGCAGGTAAGCATGCTGGCTGGCTATAATTATGAAGGTTGAGGAACCACAGTTTTTCGAAAAAGCAAAAGACTTGATCTTCACTCTTAGCCATGAGTGCATGACCTTCTTGAATGATGATGTCTGGTAATAGTCAGCACTTCTTTCCATTGTTTTTGCAGTAAGAGATAACACCACAGAAGGTACAAGCTTAAGAAAATGGACAAAGATAAGCTGAAATGAAACCTCATTTTCTTACAACACTAGAGCATTGACTAATTAGTACAGTAATAGGAAATACAATGAAGCTTGGTTGAGCAGTGAACTTATACAATACTACTCAGCTTTGTGCATTTTAGACGCTGATTGCATACTCCCAGGTATGGAAATTAGGAAAAATTGAAGAACCATGCAAAACTCAAGAACAGGCAGACTGTTTGAATTTAATGTTATGATCAAGTTGTTCAAATTTTCATTGGGTATTTTAAATCAAAATGTACCTCTCTTTTTTCTTTTTTTTAAAAATCTAAATATAAGGAAAAATGGCTAGAACTTAAAAAATTTCGTTACCGCATGTTGATTATGGATTTAAAAGCAAGTAAAATTCTTTTTTTTTGGTTTTCTTCCCTCTGTTGGCTTGCAAATAAAAAAAATAAAACCAATATTGGAAGGATTTAGCAGGTAAGTAGAGGCAATTGCTGGATACAGTAAAGAAAACTGATGCCAAAGAAGACTTTTTTGCATTTCACTCTGCCCACCATCTCCTCACCAGCAAAAATTTTCCTACTGATTAGGATACAAGTTGTAGTTCAATGGCTAAGAAATTTGGCCTGCAATTTAGACTCATATATTTTAGCAATCTAATTTGCTCATAAAATATGCAAACATACAAATTAATAAAACAAAGTAAAAAGAAAGCACCCTTCCAGCTGAATCAATGGGGACTAAGCTTCTTTTTCAACTTGGAAATTTCCTTAGAACTCATTCCAAAAGCCTTCTCCAAGAGCTTTTCTTTAATCCCAGATCCGAAAATTGCAGCTGGAATTCTCTGCGATCCAGGATTTTGGCTGTCAAAACTCCCCAATATAGTTGCTGGAGTATCACCAACATTCATTTGGAAGTGCACGAGACCCCTTGGAAACACCATCACCTCACCCTTCTCAATCACTTTAGCAAAAACCTTGTTATTTGTATCAACGAAACCCGAATAAATCGTTCCTTCAAGCACAAATGCAATCTCAGTGGCCCTTGGATGCAAATGTGGTACATTTACACCACCAACTTCAAAATCAGCTCGGACAAGTGACATGCCAAGTGTGTTTAATCCTGGGAAGACATTTGAGTTCACTGAAACTCCAGAGAGCCCTGTTGGACCAAATTTTCCAGGAACCTTAATGCCAGCATATACAAAATCTTCTACTGTTACAAGGGATGAGTTCTTGCATTGCTTGGCATGGCTTGCAGATTCTGTGTTGGCTATGCAGAAGTCTTGAACCGGATCCGGATCAGAGGCCCAAGTGACATAGCTGTTGAGGAGGATGACAAAAAGAACAACCATTTTATACAACATGGTTCTGCTGGAGGAGAAATGGTGTTTCAAGTAATTGGATGCAAGGAAATTATACTATACAAAATGTAATGGACCTATTTCAAATTTCAAACATACAACCACTCTGATGTGAATGATGGAATCAAACAAAACTGCTCAACTTTCAAGGCTATTTACTACATAAGAAAACAAACCCTTGTTGCTAAAAATAATAGAGGGTGCTGCACTTTACAGTATACCTTGCTTGGGAATAAAGTGAAATTGAGGATTAGTTAGCCAGGAAATGACCACATCCACCAGCATGTGGCTTGCTTTTTTTGTCTTTTTGCCTGTTTCTGGTGGAGAATTGGTTATAGTGGGGCTTGACTGTGCTTATGGCTCTCATTATTGCTAAAGCCTAGTCTTAACTTAAGCACAAATAAACTGTCCTAGCTGCCACTCTCAGCAACCACCCAATTTTTTAGAATTTCTTATTCCTCTATCTTGATCTTTAACTGCTACTCTTTAAGAACATGCATTTTTTGTGCCTCCTGTACTTTCACTTTAGAAGAAGGAAAAACTAGCATCACTTTCTAGGTGTTATGGGGTGGACCATATGGTGGTTTGGGACATAATTAGCATCTAAGTGTGTTGTTTTAAGATTTGGGAAAATTGCATTCATCGGTCTTGGGTTTATCTTTAAAGGTTGAACTTTGGACATAATGAAATTTACATTATAATATATATTTTTTAATACAAACGGTGTCTAACTCAGTGGAAAAGGGCCTTAACCTTCAGACCAGTGGTCTCAGAAATTTACATTATAATTTGTTGGGCTAGAAGAAGGAAAAAGTAGTATCACTTTATAGGTGCTAAAGGGTGGATAATATGGTGGTTTGGGACATAATTAGCACCTAATTGTGTTGTTTAAGACTTGGGAAAATTGCAATCTTATGACTTGGGTTTGACAAAGGTTCAATTTTGGAAATTATAACGAAATTAACATTTGCATGTGTTTGGCAGTTAGTTGTGTTCTTGTCTCTTTGAAAATCAAGAAATGAAAATAGCAAAACCAAAAACTGAAATTCATATTCAACTGTCTGAACACAACCCAATATGGCATTGAGCGTGCTACAGAGGGGGAGCGTAGACACGTATTCATAAGTTTACATGACCTTACATGTATAGAAAAATTGTTCAAATGTTCTTAAAACAGGTGAATTGAGTTCCAAATCTCCAAATTTTCCCTCTAGTACGTAAAAAGTTATAGACAGTCAACAAATGCTGGGGAATATTTTTCATCCAACACGTATTTTGATTACAATTATTCATTAGTTCACTGCTAATTTTCAGGTACTAGTCATGAGAATCCCTAGAAACTCATCCAGAAAAAATCCCATGCTGCGGGAACATGAACTCAAAATCTTGAAAACTCGCTGATCGACGAGTCACTTTGAGCTGACTGTTTGGTACAATTTGATTTACAACTAAAAGTAGTTCATGCAGTTCCTCCAGCTGTATTAGTAACTATCTATATCCGTTTCTGGCCTCCGGATGTAGTAACGCAGACAGTTCACCAACACCTGCAAATTCAAAGAAATTGTTAACAAAGATGGTGCAGAAGTTTCTTACACTACATAACCCGATTTTCACATAAGCAGAAGCTCCCGCCAACAAATATTGGCTATCTAATGGTCAATAATTTGGCTTGACAGTACAGAACCAAAATCAATTACCTGAGACAAGGAACTGTTTAACGCTGCCCCTCTGTAGCTGACATGAAATGTATCTTTGGCTACCAAGCCCTATAGGACAAAGAAAGTTAATCACAGGAAAATGCAAGGAAAGAGGGAGAGAAAGCAATTGGGTTGAGGCCAATACTTCTGTATCAATCTCAGCTGATTCCACATCGATATTAACATCAGCAATGATTTTGATGATTTCTACTAGCAACCCAGGTCGATCTGCTGTCTCAATGTAAAGCAAGCTGGTGATATGGAGAATATAATGCACAGTTAAATGATAAATCAAACAGAAACCAGTGTGAAGAAAGCTTAGAGGAGATTTTTCTTTCCAAAATCAATGCGATGTGAAAGAGAATACAGGAATTGAAATACCATAATAACTAATGAAATTGTAATGCTAAATGCTAGTTTTAATTATATGTTCCAAACCTCCTCTTAGGCCCATCTTCCTTCACATGTATATGAGTTGCTATATCAACATCAAGCTGCAATATCACAAACAAGTTTGTCAAAACAAAGCACAAACAAACATGCATAAACTAAAGTGTTTCAGCAATGAAATCATATTTGATTCACAATGAAATAAAACTAACTATAATAAGATTCCTCTTGAAAAATTATAGAACCATAAAACAAATAATTTTCTTGAGCTTTAAAGAACCACATGAAGCCATTGAACAAAAGCAATTCTGATGGCAAACTGACTACAACAAAGCATGGAGATCCATCCGTGTGGTGACACGCTATTAAACACAAACGAGCAGCAGCTACCCTTACACTTTAAAACCATAAACCATCAAGGAAACATATTGACATTATGCAAATGACTTTCCACAAAATTGAAGCCCAAGCATTGCATAACCCAAGTAAGAAGATACATTTATTAATTTTATTGAGCTTTAAAGAAACATAAGAAGCCATTGAAGAAAAGCAATTCTGATGGCAAACTGACTACAACAAAACATGTAGATCCATCCGTGTGATCTGCAGCTTCCAAAACCTTTAATTGGACCTGATAATACATAGGCTATGGAAACATAATGTTTATAATGCTGGTACAATCATCAGAGAAAAGGGCAAGAGTGACCAGATCCTATAATTGTGTTTCGTTAGAACTTGACTCCAACATAAACTGTTCGGTGCTAAGAGTTTAAGTTCAAACAGTGATGTCCACAGTAGAGAAGATCAGATAAGAACAACAAACCAGGCGTACGGATGAAGAGGTTATGATTGTAAGGCTACAAGATTTAACAACATCACCTTCTTCTCTGGAGCTTTTATTCCAAATGCTTCACCCATTGCTAGTAGCTGACTAGATTCCTAGGAGGAATTCAAGCAGAAACTGTTATCGTTAATGAAATCAATGAATCGTTGTAAGAAATGTAGAAATATGATAAAACTTCAAAGCTAATAAGCGAGTGTAATCAGCATTCTTACTGGATGATACTTCAATAGATTGTTGATGATGGTGAGTCGAATTCTCTCTAACATATCAGGATCTTCAACTTTGCGCCCAGTGTCTCTATCATTACCAAAATCAATCTGTAAATGCTAAAAACTTGCAGTACAACATATAAGAGCATTGGCTTATAGATGGTACAACAATTAAAATTGACAATTACACACTTGTACTGATGCAAATGAAGCACAATCAAAATTTTGAAAACACAGGGGTACACGTGTTTTAGAAGTAATAATAAACACTCTGAGAAGTTCTGCTTACAATAAATACGAAAAAAAATGTCACAGTATCCAAATTGGCTTGAATATTTTTCTTTTGGCATTTCATTTCGTAGCCATATTGGCTTACACATAGCAATGAGTATTGTTACAACTTAATTAGGGGCACTCTATGGACAGACAATGTTACTAGAGACACAGGTTGATATGATCACCCCTGATGTACAAATTTAGCCACAAACAGGATGAACTAATAAACCTTATTTCTACTCAAATTTTGCTAAAAAGGAGAGGTGGTGCAAATCTCAGAGCAGTATTGTCGATACCCTATGTGGTATGTACGATGACCGACACTCGATGGCTCTGATACTGAATTGAAGCAATTCAACTTGTAATAGGAGGTTGCAGTTGCAAGGATTTGAACTCCAGATCTCCTGCCCTGATACTACAGTACAGTATAAGGGCTTACCACTATTCCCCAAAAGCTTTAACTATTAAATGGTCATAATTTAATTGGCACATAAAGAGTTATATTAGGCACTTAGACCTATGATGTTACAAGAATCTCCACCATATCCACAAAACTGGCAAACTTCCTTTCAGAACCATATATGAGATTAACTCTCCATAAGCATATGTAAAAGTGCAAAATGATGAAAAACAAAAATAAATAGGTACTCACAACCGCGTTATATAAAATTTTGTTTGTTTGACTGGTCCCTCAGTGGTAACAGTTCCCTTTGCGACATCCAATCCCAAATCTTTCAATGCATTGATCTGTCATTCAAACAAAAGTAAGCAAACAATCACAAGCTTCCTTAACTTTGGGTTTTTTTTTTCTTTAGAAACTAATGCTCAGGGTGTCAGCACTAGACCACATAGAGCCACTTTCACTTAAAACTAATCTGATTAGTATACTGACTACATGCAGCACATTTGCTGGTGGATTCAAGTGTTTCTGATTATTCCAAACAACTTCAGTTGACTTCAACAGAGTTACTTTCATGGACTCAAAAAGCTTTAACAAACTAAATTGTGGGATTCTAACCAATAAAAAGCAGTCCTATTTGAAAATTACTGGTGTCTTGAAGATTTTAGTTTAAGAAAATCAGCTTTAAAACACTTCTTCCAACATTTCTTCACACTCAAAATTGAATTCCAATGTAAAGAACTAGAGACTTGCAATGGATGTTATCCTAAACCAGATAATTTACAAAGTTCCCACATCCACTTCACCGTATCAATGAGAGCTCCAAGGCGATCACCAAAGCTGAGTTGCACAATAGTTGCATCAGAATCTGAATCTTGATCAATCATAACAACTGGCATCGGAACATAATCACCATCTTGATCAGACTTCTGCAGTTTACAACGCCCATCAACTTTATGATAAATAATACAATCTGGTCACACTCTTGCAGATTATCAAACTTCAGTCTGGAAGTTTATTCAAGCAATTTACATCCCCAAAAGTTCAGACAACAAGAAGAAGGAATAAATTAGCAAAAGTTCAACTCATTACCGTACCAACCAACAAGTTGTAAAATTTAATTAATTTCCCACCCAAAGAATGGAAAGGGTAACATACAAATATAATTGGCGGAGGAAAAGAACGAAATTCAAATAACCTTAAAGGAAAAATCCACAAGAATTTCACTACAGCATTGAATGAGAATATGAGATATATTATTTGGGTAAGATCTTACCGACTGAGAGTAAGGGACATTAAAATATCATATAGTAGACAGCAAAATTTCAACATTTTTAAATGTCTTCGGTTGTAATCATAAAAAGTAAAAATAACAAAAGTAAATTTGTCTTATGGACTTCCGAAAGGAGTAAACTACTTTCTTCTTCTATTCAGGAGTTACTCAATGTCAATTGACACAGCTGATCTGCTATCAAAACAAAGCTCACTGGCCATAGACATGACCAACCCTGAATTCCTGACTGAAGAACAAGGGGAGAGAGAGAGAGAGAGAGAGAGCTCTTGCAAGGGGAAACAGAGACTGGACGCCTAGGAGAGCTCTTGCAAGGTAAAAAACAAGAAAGATATTTGTAGACTGTCACCTTGCCAACCAGTTTCAACATCTGCCTGCACTAGAATCCACGAAAGGAGTGACCTAAGCTTTTTCTTTTATTTATAAGAAGTAAATTTTCATTGAATAGAATTGAAGGTATATATCACAGGGGACAGGTATTCTCTGATATCACCATTCTAAACTACATCAAACAAAAATCCAAGAAAAAAAAGGGTTACTTCATAATAACATTTCTTCAATCAGAAGATAGCAATATACCAATCCGTAAATTCCCAAGAACAGAAGCCCACAAAGATTTCCAAATTCAAATTTCCCACAAATGATCAACATCCTCCCTCCTAATTCCCTAAATAATTCACTGATCCACACAACCCAAAATAATGCTAACACATCACATCTTCCCAGCATGATACCCTTTCTTCCTCCAAAAGAGTCTTGTAAATTGTAATAACAATGTATCCCACGAACCTGGGATTGCCCAACTCAATCTCGTCTCCCTAAGCAGTCTAATTCACAAAGAATATACAACTGGACAATGAAGTAGTAGAGGTTCAAACATTTAGCATCACTCTTGCACATTACACACCATTGAAGAGGAAAATAACTATAGGGTTTCCCCCACTAGGACAAGTCACAAGTATTCACCTTCCCATGAGCAATAATCCAAGCTAAAACCCATACCTTTTCTGGTACTTTGGCCTTCCAAATTGCATGGGAGGGACCAAGAAACAGATCTTGAGAACCCAACTCCCAAATTCTCCTATCATGCCTTTATGGGACCAAACACGCATTTCTAGAAATGAACTCAGTTAACTCCCCCAATTCCCATCCATAAAAATTTCTTTAAAACCCAGAAAGATAAAGGAAAAGAAGAGGGATCTAAACACAAACAAGCAATAGATGCATTATGAGATCTTGATAACATTTATAAGTAAAGCAAAAGATAAGAAAATTATGTTTCCCCTACCCATCTCTCTTCCCAAAACCTCACCTTTTCCCTCATTCCCCACACCGAGTCCACAGAAAGATGAAAGAGTCTCCACCTATTTCTATGGATGTTGTTCAGGGTTCTATTCCTCCTCCAGTGCCACGTATTCCTTCTACCGGTTCTGCCCCTACAGATCAGATTGCTGACGTCTTGGATCATGAAGTTGTGGCCTCGTCAGCTGGAGCTTCTACCCGTTATCTGGTTCGTTGGGCCGGAAGGCCTGCTACTGAGGAAACTTGGATTACAGAAGCTGAATTTCACCAGTTGGATTCCACTCTTCTGCACAGTTATTAGGATGCTCTTTATGATCTTGATTTGGCTGCATCCCGTCCTCCTATCATCCATACTTACCAACGTCGTCATCGTCCTTAATCTTGGTTTACTCACCGGTGTCGAGTTCTTTTTCGGTGGGGGAGAATGATGCAGAATGCATATTCTTAGTTTTCCTAATTCTATTTGGATTAGTTTTCCTATTATCAGTTTTCCTAATTCAGTTCAGGATTCCTTGTTGTTGAAGGATCTCTTATTAGTTAATTTGCTTTCCTATTTCTTTAAGTTTACTTTCCCTTTTCCTAGACTAAAAGGGTTTTGCCTCTATAAATAGAGCAGTTTGTAATCTTTTAAGGCAGACTTGATTAATGATAAATTTCCTTACAATACACTCTCTGATTCCTTCCCTTTCCCTTCGTTTCTTCGATCTCTAATTCTTCTCCTCGATCTCTTATTTCTTCTCTGTTCTATTGCTTAAGTGTTCACTCTAATACCTATGGGCTGTTCTACATCAAGATGTCTTTCCAAGGGTATCGCTTTGAACCCTCATCACAACATTTGAGTCCCAGCCATTCCAAGGGCATCGACCTGAGATGTCCTTCCAAACAAGCGACCTGTGCGCTAGAATAATACTACAGTAGGTGATAGCTGAATAAAAAATGAAAGCTACCTTCAAATTACCAGGCTAATACTGCTAGAGTGAACCAACGAGAATGGAGGGCACAAAAGCGTGGTAGATTTTCTTATTTCTTAACTTTTCCACATTGCTAAAGATAGAATATTTTGGGGCAGTATCGGAGCTCTTCGGTACCTTTCATTGCAGGGTCACTTTACAAGAGCAAGTTCTACCCATGGTCCATGACAAAAAGCAAAGATAAATACTAGAGTTGGTTAGGGTTTCGGTAGTAGAGTGAGAAGAGAGAAAACTGATAATGGAAATGAACTTTCAACCCTTTTTGGATACTATAGTCAAATATAAAGATATATTGAGTCATATAAAACAGAACCATATACATCTATCATCCCCAACTTGTTGCATAACTCAAAGGATTCCCCTTTACCCCCAGGGCTTTAGTAAGCATAACCCCCAATTCATCCCTAATCTCTTAAGGAATGGAAATCTACTTCTATATGCTTAGTTCTCTCATGGACAACTGGAGTAGAGGCAATATGTATAGCTCCTTGATTCTCACAAAGCATTCTGATAGGTTTTCAAGATAGAATACCCATTTCTGCAATAAAGTGTCTTCACCCAAATCATTACAGATACATAAATCTATACTCAGGTCCGGCACCTGATTTAGTCAGTCACTTTGTGTCTTTCTTTTCCATGTAACCGAAATATTGATGGTCAATACAAGAATCATGAGTCCAATTAGCATCAGGAAAACCAACTCCAACTTCAAAGGTGTTACAGGGCCTAGTTACTGTCGCACGTATATAACAATCCAATCTTCGGCATACAACATTTCAATATTCTAATGTGAGAACATGGGACAAAAAGTGGGCTGCTTAGAAATGATTTGATTGTTTTGATTATGGCTCTGAACCATGTTAGGATTTCAGTGGTAGAGTGAGAAGAGAGAAGAAAAAAGGAGAGAGCAGAACCAAACATTCAACTCATGGTGAGATGATCATATGCTCACTAATATATATGCGTTTAAGAAACAAGACTACAAAATAACCCACCCCATATAGCTCAACAAGATTAAAAACCCAACTACTAGGATATAGTCTCAATTCTGCAACTTCAGAGTCTGCTGCAAAAGATTAAAGTCTTTCAACATATAGGCATCTCTACTAGACTCCAATGTATGATGTCCTTTCAAAGAAATTGATCACAACTTATTTCATTTTTCAAAGAAATCGTCAACAATAATATGACTGTTTTAGAAAATTCTAGACAGTACAACACCAGCAGAATCCAACATAAATATGGAATTCAATACCATAACCATGATATTATGTTTGTATTAAGCATGCAATGTAACTGACCAACGAGGTTGACCCAACTGCATTCAGACCATTGGAAGACGCACGCACAGTGTTCCTGCATAATATTTTACGGAAATTTAATCAATATCAGAATGAAATTTAAATTATGCACCAAAAATGAAAATTAAATCAGTATCTAGTTGACTTCAAACTTTCTTTTAATTCTCTCTGCGATCAAATGGATGGTCCATTTCTATTAGTTGCCACAATTTGCTCAGCAACCAAACAAAACAACAATGAATGAATAAAATATTTACATGAAGAATAATAAAAAGAAGAGGAAAATGTCAAATATTGTTGAATCCAGAACCGTAAATCACAAACACATAAACGAGAGATCGCCAGCTTTTTAATCCACCATTTTCTTAGCAACGAAACAATACAGAAAAGAAAACCCAAATGAAAAATATATATATTAGTAGAGAGCACTCATACATTTTTCTGGAGAACGTGTCAGCATGTTGAGAGTATATGGTAGGAAATGGGAGGAGCTTGGAAGGCTCGTATGGAGAGAGGTGAGGCGGAAGGGCAAATTCGGAATCGGAAATTTTGGATCGATGGAGAGTGAGAGAAGAAGCAAAGAGAGCCGAGTTGGTGAAGGCCATGGGACTGGAAAGAAATCAATGAAATTGTTTGTTTGAGTTTCAGAGTTTGGGATTTTGGGCTCTGATTGCTGACGAAGAAGAAGTTGGGAGAGCAAGGAAATGGAGCATCGCTAAGGAGAATATTTTGGTTGTTGCGTCACCTTAAGTGGGGCCTACTTTAGATGAATAGAAGCCACGTCATATTGCATTTAAATCTATTATGAATATATCAGAGCATGTTAAATGACAAATATTTAATTTAAATTTGATGAGTAATGTGCTAATTTGATACAGAGAGTATTTTATTACATCAGTGTTGATTTGTTTATTATTTTCTTAGCTAAATGTCTTTTTATATTTTACAATTAGAAATAAAAATTAAGAAAGTTGATTTTTCCATTTCCCTTTTATCCACTTTTATTTTTTACACTGCATTAATTTATTTTTACTTCACTTTTATATTATTTATTTTTCTTTATACTTACTTTTCCTACTTGTACTCTATTTTCTTATATCTTTTTTTCAGTTCATCGAGTTAGAAATAATTAACAATGTATATTGGCATAATTATATGAGAGCACAAATTAAAGTCACAACTTCAGTAACATATACAAAAGATTATTCTACCAAACAAAAGACAAAAGCTGTATCATTCCACATAAACCATCACAACATAAGTTGACAAAAATACCCTTGTTTGTTTGATAAGAAAATTCAACCAAACAAAAGACAAAAGCTATAACTAGTCTAAGGCTAAGCTATCCCTTCGATTTTAGAGTAGATAATGGCTATATAACCACAAATAAACCTTACAACCATACCAATCAATCAGGGTAAGGTAAGGGTAGAATCCAATATACCCTTGTGTTAATACCAACTAAAAAGAGAGGAGAATAATGTATGACTGACATAACTAATCAGGAAAATTATATATATAACTTCTGTTGAGGGATCTTTCAAATAAGTTTATTTTGAGGATACCTTTGTAGAACCCATTCCGCATTGTATTTCACTAATCCAAAACATATTCATTCAAAGATTATTTCTACCAAAAAATCACTTGAATCTGATATCATTTGACTATTCAATTAAATTATTGAAATTGAAGTACTTTCATGAAGTATCGTGTTCATTGATTTTGTTGGTTTGTATTAGATGCATGATTTTCAATTTGTCTTATTTTTTGCAAGGATGATTTATGAATGAGGACTTGAAAACTAGACAGTTTGGATCGTTGAAAAAAATTCGTAGGGTACCCCAAAGGGTGTCCCTCAATAGAAAGAAACTATATATATATACAGTCCCCTTCTATTGAGGGATCCCTCAAATAATTTTATTTGAGGGACGCCCTTTAGGGTGCCCTATAATTTTTTTCTCAATGATCCAAACCATCTATATTTTAGGTCTTCATTCATAGATCATCCTTACAAAAAATTAGACAAATCGGAAACAGTTTCGATATCCAATTGTGTCCTACAAAATCAACGAACAACGGTGCATCAAGAAAGTACTCAAATTTCAATAACACGATTGAGTGGTCAAATGATATCGGATTCAAGTAATTTTTTGTAGAGATTATCTTTGAATGAGTATCTACAAAATAGACGGTTTGGATTAGTGAAATACAATCCGGAGTGGAGCCTACAAGGGGTGTCCCTCAAATAAGCTTATTTGAGGGATTTCTTAATGGAAGCTCTATATATATATATATATATATATATATTCAGCAATGTTTCTTTATCAATCACTAATCAGCAATGGTTTTGTATCACTATTCAGCAATGTTTCTCTATCAATTTCAATTTTATGAACCATCCTTAAATAGAACTCTTCAGTTATAGATGAAGAAATTAATTTTTTTGTACCTTTAATTTTTTCGGTACATTGTGGCATGCGCATGTACATCATATCAAATTTAAGGAGACGTGGAGTCTGGTTTGCTTCATCACCAGGGATACGAGTACGTGATATCAGGGAGGGAAATTTTCTTTGATATCAGGGATGCAATTATGCTTGTTTCGTCCCCTTGGTTCTTTGGGTGACGTCCATTTAAATTGCTACTCGTCTCATTTACTATATCTTCCACGTTATTAAGAAAAATTCTGAAATTCATTTTAATTGCAGTAAAAACTAATGCCTATCCCATCCCATACTAATTTAATAGGCATGGTGCTATATTATTACTTGCATGAATTTGTATATCTAGTAGCCAGACTACTTCACTAAACAATTGTTTAAGTTTCTCTTTGGGTTGTTAATTTGTAACTCTTTTATTTATATTTAATAAAATCTTACCTTCGAGGTTCCCAAAAAAAAAAAAAAACCAAAAATCTTGTATCTTCTCTTACCATAATGTGAAAGGACCTTGATGTAATAACCTCAAAATTGGGATTTTGTTGTTATTAATGTTTCGAAAAATCATATGAGGTGGATAATAATATTGAGCATTTTATAAAGTTGGTTTGACGTGGAAATAATAGATTTACGAGTGTTTAATATCAATTTGGACTAAAATGCCCTTACATTTAATTTAATGATTTTTTCAAAGATTGTTCAAGAAATTGAAGTGAGAAAATTATAATTTGGACTAGAAAAATAAAGCTCGATCTCACGAACGCGTGGGCGCAAACAGTTCATGGATTGAAGTTATAACGAAGGAGAAATTAAATTTCGAAGTTTTAAAATTTATTGGAGGACTAAACAGTGAATAGTGTACAGTGTACAGTGCTATTCTAGGGTTACTATAAATGGGGGGACTACTGTGCAAATATCAGAAACAATCGGATAATTGCACAACAGCCCGCAACCCGGAACAGAAGCCCAGCAACGCCGTGAGGTTTTGATCTCCTTCCGCGTCGATTCAGGTATTTTCTCAAGTTTTAAAGTTTTTTATCTCGTCGGGTTCTTTAAGGAAGTGTAGTTTTTGGACCGGCGATTCTTAGAATTTCGGTTGCCAGAATAGTACCCGAACCACCACGAGCGGTGGCTGCGCGTGGCGGTGGTGCTATGATTGAGTTCTGAAGGCAGCTTTAGGGTTTAGGGTTCATATCTTCTCTTACCACAATGTGAAAGGACCATGAACACCGAAGAAGAAACAAAAAGTTTCCACTAATTTTTTTAATTCCAAATTTTTCCACACAAAAGTTGCTTGACTAGATCATCAGTAAATGTTAACCGGACTAGTCTATTCCAAGTTCAAGAGTATTCCTGTCAATTTTGTGTTGAAATTTTTGTGTGTATGCCTTGATGTGATTTTTTTTTTTTTGGTGTGGTCTTCCGGTCGAAAAACAACGTCGTAGCCCTTGATGTGATTCTATGAGTGTGTTTGTGTGTATGCCTAACGAGTTTGTGTAATAAGTAACTTCCATTTATGGAAAGAGTCTTTCGTATGAGTTTGTGGTGTATCTCAATTTAATGAAAGAGTGTTTTTCAACTGACTCCACTTATTTGAAATTTTTATATTTATATCAATCTAGCTAATCATGATGAATTAACTATAGGATGATGAGTTGGGTTGTCAAATGAGTTTAATGCTTTTGATAATGTTATTGAATGATGAAATGAAGCCTTATTGGAGGATATATGAGTTTGAGCCTAATTAACCTGGGATTGGGCAGTTTGATGCTCATGTGAATGTAGATCAAACAAGTAGTCATTGAGGAGGATGGATGATGATGGTCACGTTGATATTTTTTTCTCCAATTGGAACAACGAGAATCCAATTGATAGCCTTTTTATTGTCTCTTTCCGTATCGATGCTCTAGTTGGAATTTATAGCCTACTCCGCATTCCAATAGGGGAGGGAAGGAGAATACGAATACATGACCTCATAGTCTGGGAAAACTGTTTTTAACCACATGAGTTAAAAGCTTATGGCCGAAGATCTTAATTAAGAACCCTTGATATTGGTAGGAAAGGAAAGAAAAGGTAGGTTTGCAGTTGCAGTCTTGCAGAGGCATATAAATTATAATAACCACAACTGGTGAAATATTAAAGAGTACTAGTCGTTCAAGACAAGATCAGATATACAACTTACCAAGTGAACCAAGCGGGCATGCAAAGCAACTCTGAGATTAATTAAGCCAAGGCCCCCAAGTCATTCCTTACTTTATAGAAGCATACTTTGCCACCAAGCTTAGAAGTTAGACCC
This sequence comes from Prunus yedoensis, assembly GCA_005406145.1. Taxonomy (NCBI): domain Eukaryota; kingdom Viridiplantae; phylum Streptophyta; class Magnoliopsida; order Rosales; family Rosaceae; genus Prunus; species Prunus yedoensis. Next base: position 224,590 of record BJCG01000181.1, read on the forward strand.
CTCCCTCCCTCTCCTTCATATGAATCATATATTTATAGACGCTTAGAAGTCATTCCTTACTCTATAGGCTTCATTTCAATCGACCCTCAACAACGGCTCAAGGAGATGGGAAAAGAACGCTTTACTAGTTCTGCATGCACCACTGTAATCCCGGAGGCCCCAAAAGAAAGAACTGAACAAGCGCCCAAACAAGGTTCCATATCTTCTCTCTTTCTATGTACCATATAATGTGTGTTATGCTAAGTATGGAATTTATGTTTTTACCCAAAGTCCGCTTATTGAAAGAGTCTTTTCATTTTCATCTTTGCCTTGCCTGCATATAAGATGGGTCTCATTTACCATATCTTCCACGTTATTAAGAAAATTCTGAAATTCACTTTAATTGTAGTAAAAACTAATGCCTATCCCATCCCATACTAATTTAATAGGCATGGTGCTATATTATTGCTTGCATGAATTTGTATATCTAGTAGCCAGACTACTTCACTAAAAAATTGCTTAAGTTTCTCTTTGGGTTGTTAATTTGTAACTCTTTTATTTATATTTAAGACATAATCACACACATAGCACAAGTGTTCGAGTAGTTATAGCTTTGTTTTTGTATTTGAACATGAACATTATATTGTACATGGGAGGGATATGGAGAGAGATGCTTGAGAGCTCTAGTACAAGAGAAATAGAGAGCTTGACAGGGCTTTGGATAGCTCTTGGAGAAGTAGAGAATGGCAGCCGATCCTCCCCTTGCTTGGAGGTGGTGAGTTTCCTTTTATAGTCCAAGTTGGAGTAGACAAGATTGCTTGATTGTTGGGACTTTTGCATGGCTCCCCTTGCTTGGAGGTGGTGAGTTTCCTTTTATAGTCCAAGTTGGAGTAGACAAGATTGCTTGATTGTTGGGACTTTGCATGGCTCCCCTTGATTTGGTCTTGGGCATTAAGAAGGCATAGGAGGTGGCTACTCCTTGTTTGGTGGGATGTGAGGTATGACAGGCAAGAGTTATCCCTTGATTTGTGGGATTTGCTTAAGAAGGAGGTGAGGTCAACACATGAGAAGGACCAAAAAAGAGAAAGAGAAGAGTCGTCTATTAGTTTCCATGTAGAGGAAAATAACAAGAAAGAGATCTTGAGGATCCAATTCCCAAATTCTCCTATCATGCCTTGATGGCAGTCACGTAAGTTATAGGAACTTCAACATCAATTTCTTATGTAGTACATGGATTTTGGTTGTGTTTTTTAAAGTGCATTTCATGTGGGGGTTTTTTTTTATATATATATTTTTTTATAATTTCAGCCCATATTTTGAGTATATAAGCTCCCTTAATTTTTGAAATTCTGAAATTCACTTTAATTGTAGTAAAAACTAATGCCTATCCCATCCCATACTAATTTAATAGGCATGGTGCTATATTATTCTTGCATGAATTTGTATATCTAGTAGCCAGACTACTTCACTAAACAATTGCTTAAGTTTCTCTTTGGGTTGTTAATTTGTAACTCTTTTATTTATATTTAATAAAATCTTACCTTCGAGGTTCCAAAAAAAAAAAGCCCAAAATCTTATATCTTCTCCTACCATAACGTGAGAGGACCTTTATCTATTAATGTTTCGAAAAATCATATGAGCTGGATAATAATATTGAGCATTTTATAAAGTTGGTTTGACGTGGAAATAATAGATTTCCGAGTGTTTAATATCAATTTGGACTAAAATGCCCATATGTTTAATTTAATGATTTTTTCCAAGGTTCAAGAAATTGAAGTGAGAAAATTATAATTTTGGACTAGAAAATAAAGCTCGACAGTGGACTACTGTACGGTCAGTAGCTATTCTGTGGTTACCATAAATCGAAAACAATGGGATAAATAATTGCACAAATCAGAAACAATCGGATATTGCACAACAGCCTGCGACCCAGATCTGAAACTTCAATCGTGGTTTGATCTCCTTCCGCGTCGATTCAGGTATTTTCTCAAGTTTTTAAAGTTGTTTTGATCTCTTACCACAATGTGAAAGGACCATGAACACAGAAGAAGAACAAAAAGTTTCCACTACTTTTGTAGTAGTACTAATTTTTTTTAATTCCAAATTTGTCTAGACTAATTAGGAAAATTTTTCCACACAAAAGTTGCTTGATTTGATCATCAGTAAATGTTAACCGGACTAGTCTATCCAAGTTCATCATGAGTAGTCCTGTCAATTTTGTGTTGAAATTTTTTCCACACAAAAAAGTTCCTTTGTATTAGAAGATATATATACGCGTTCAAAGCGCATATCTAGTTCTTATGCTCGAACAGAAGTATTGTCCATAGGGGTTAAGACTTGCTTCTGACCTTTTATATATCATTTGCAGGTATGTATTATTAATTTTATTATTAATATTTTAATTTTATTGAACATCTTAGCTCTCAGTCTTCCGGTCGAAAACAACGTCGTTGCCCTTGATGTGACTCTATGAGTGTGTTGTGTGTATGCCAAACGAGTTTGTGTAATAAGTAACTTCCATTTATGGAAAGAGTCTTTCGTCTGAGTTTGTGGTGTATCTCAATTTTAATGAAAGAGTGTTTTTCAACTGACTCCACTTATTTGAATTTTTTTTTTCCATATAAAATGGGTCTCAAAAGGAAGCTCAACAACGGCTCAAGGAGATGGGAAAAGAACGCTTTACTAGTTCTACAATCACCACTGTAATCCCTGAGGCCCCAAAAGAAATAACTGAACAAGCGCCCAAACAAGGTTCCATATCTTCTCTCTTTCTTATGTACCATATATAATGTGTGTTATGCTAAGCATGGAATTTATGTTTACCCGGAGTCCGCTTATTGAAAGGGTCTTTTCATTTTTATCTTTGCCTTGCCTGCATATAAGATGGGTTTCCAAATGAAGCTGTAAAACTGCTCAAGGAGAAGCATGAAAAACATTTGGGAGCTCAGGGAAAGGAACGGAACAAGCGCCCAAACAAGGTTCCATATCTTCTCTCCTTCTATGTACCATATATAATGTGTGTTATGCTAAGTATGGAATTTATGTTTTACCCAAAGTCCGCTTATTGAAAGAGTCTTTTCATTTTTATCTTTGCATTGCCTGCATATAACATGGGTCTCTAGATGAAGCTGGAAAACTGCACAAGGAGATGGCAGAAAAACATTCGGGGAGCTCAGGGAATAGAACTGAACAAGAGACCAAACAAGGGTCCATAAATTCTCTCTTTTTATGTACCATATATAATGTGTGTTATGCTAAGTATGGAATTTATGTTTTTACCCAAAGTCCAGTTAACGAGAGGCGCGCGATCATTTGTGAGAATCCAGTTAACGCCACAGGTGGCCACCATGTTGGGGTTTTCAACTGCAACAACGGTGCTCAAGGGACACGCTGCGACATTCAAGGCAATAAGATTGAATCAAAAGACAGCGAGTTTGTTGGGGTTTTCAATTGTGGCAACGATTCCTAAAAGCCAAATTAATTTCAACAGTTCTCATCTGTCCTTTGTGTGCTTGGTGTTGCTCTGCTTCACTATAAAAATAAATTGTGGTTTTGTTGACGTGTATTGTTATTTGCTTGTTTTGGTTGGGTGAAGCGTCTCTTGCTATGAGTGACTGTATATTTTTATTTTACTTTTTGGTTTGTAAAATAAGTTCCTCTAAAGGAACGACAACATTTCGTATTGCTTTTTTTGGAGGATTGATGAGTTGTTATGGTTGTCAAAGTTTGAATTTGAGCGTTCAGTCGTGTTGCTAGTCTTCTTAAATTGCTGTCTAGCGAAAACTATATGAAAGCTTGTATTGTGGTCATCGATCTTTTTGCTAATCTTGTTAATATTCTTGAATTTGATATGAAAGTGTTTGCCCTTTTTTTGGCATGGCCAGGAGTTGGCCAAGAGACTGGTGTGTTTGTTTGTGAGCGTTCTACTATTGGCAGTGAAAACGCACTCCAACAGACTGAGATTGTATAATGTATATAACTGGAAAATGGAGCAGTAGTGAAAGAGGAATAGGGTTTATCCCACTGGGACAAGTCACAGATCAATAATCCAAGCTGAAACTCAGGCCTTTTGGGTACTTGGGCCTTCCAAATTCATGGGAGGGACCAAAAAGAGAAAGAGGAGAGTCGTCTATTAGTTTCCATGCATAGGAAAATAACAAGAAAGAGATCTTGAGGATCCAACTCCCAAATTCTCCTATCATGCCTTGATGGGACCAACACAACATTTTCTAGAATAGAACTCAGTCTAAAACCTAAAAAGATAAGGAAAAAAGAGGGGTCTAAAAACACAAACAAGCGATAGACGCATATCTATATAATGTATAAATAAGGCAAAAGATAAGAAAATTCTGTTTCACGTATCCATCTCTTTTCCCAAAACCTTACCCCTTTTCCCATTACTGAATCTGCAGAAAGAAAAAAGAGTATCGACCTTCAAAGATGTCTTTCCAAGGGTATCACTTTGAACCCCACGCCACAACATTAGAGTCCCAGCCATTCCAAGGGCATGGACCTTAGATGTCTTTCCAAATAAGCGACCTGTGTGCACTAGATTAATAATACAGTAGGTGATAGGTGAGTAAAACATCATAAAAGAAATGAAAGAGCTACCTTCGAATTATCAGGCTATTACTATTAGAGTAAACCAACGAGAATGGAAGTCACAAGAGCGTGGTAGATTTTGGGGCAGTATCGGAGATCTTCAGCACCTTTCGTTGCAAGGTCACTTTACAGGAGCAAGTTCTACCCATGGTCCAAGACAAAAAGCAAAGATAAATACTACAGTTGGTTAGGGATTCAGTAGTAAAGTGAGAAGAGAGAAAACTGAGAGTGGAAATGAACGTTCAACCTTTTGGACCCTATAGTCAAATACATATATAAAAAATATATCATATACATGATAAGCCTATATTTTATATATTTTATGCCTCCTTTACTTATCTATTTGTTAATTTCCTTGGATTAAATTGGTTGTTTTAATTAGTTTTGTGAGATTTGTGAAGGAATTGTGAAATATGAGAAAGTGTGCTAAAAACGGGCAAGAAGATGAAGATTGGAAATTAATCAAGTCAAGAAGCCAAGTCATTCCTTTTGTCGCAAGGAATGTTGTCAAATTGCCTAAATTCAAGATGTTTCAAGTCTTATCAAGTCAAACAAGGAGAAATAAAGAAGACCCTATTTAGAAGGAATCCTACTTTTATAATAATTGTAATTATACCTTAGATAGGGTAGGATTTGTAGGAGTATTATAAATAGGGAGTTTAGGTCATTGTTCAAAGGACCCATCGATTATCCTCCATCCTCCATCATCCTACATATTCATAGCCGAAATATCCAAAGGAGAATACGAAGAAAGCTTGTGCAACCTTGGCATTCCACTTGGAGAATTCGGTGCCTTCCATGTCTTCATCAACCATCAAGATTCTCAATAAGTCCTTCATGAACTAATTCCTTTTACTAGGGCTACGATGTAGCCTAGCTATGAATACTCAAATTCTTTGATATTGTTAATTTTATTTATCTATACATGTTGAGTGCTTGTTACCGTTCTTAATGCTTTCAATTAATTGGCCACTAATTGCATGATTGGAAGAATTAGGTTGAAACCGGAAGGAGATTCCTAATAAAAAGCTTCTAGTAACAAGTACCATAAATTACATAGCCGACTCGGAAGATTAGGTTATGGTTTGTGTAATCTTCATTGTTTTCCACAAATCTTAATGAGTTCTTAGCTATCTAAATCCATAACTAGGAATAGAGTGGGTTGTCTGTAAGGAATACAACTAATATAACTCGGAAGAGAGTATTAGTGAGGTAAGGGAAAACGATTATCAACATGTTAGGTAATTAGGATTAACAAGCTAGAAGGATTTGGGTGGGATTAGCTAGGTGAAATCGGTGCCCTAGTGCTTTATCATCTTTGTTTCATCTTTTACATTATTTCCTTATCTCAATTTATTTGCTTGCTTAATTAGATTTTAATCATCATAATTCTCTTTTCGTTTTATTCAATATAATTAGAATAAATCACTCTAGTATTTAATAGATTACTTGATCCCTGTTGGAACGATACTCTACTTACTACTATATTAATTTGCGATATTGTCCACTTGCAATTAATCACATCAAATTTTGGCGCCGTGCCGGGGATTGACTTAGTCTGTTATATTAGTGCGTTTTATTTTCTAGTTATACCTTGAATATTTAATTAGTTAATTTTTTTATTTCAGGTACTTTTTGAGTTCAATTTGAATTCATTAAAAAAAAAAAAAAAAAGAGGAAACGTGAAAAGCTTCAGACCATCAACACAAAAGGCAAAAAGAAAGAAGCCCAGCGGCAAAGAAAGGAGAAAGGAAAAAAAAAAAAAAAAAAAAAAAAAAAAAAAAAAAAAGCAACAGGATTTTTTTCACGCACCATTAGGAATTAATTCCTATTTCCATTCAACTTTCTGTTTTTCTTTTATTAAAGTTTCTTTCCAATTTCCTTGGGTTTTTGAATTAAAGTTTCTTTTCCTAATTGTATTTGGGTTTTGTCTCCTTCTTCAATTATATTATCTTCTCCTTATTTAAACAATCCTTTCATTGTTTGTAGGTACAACAACTTCTTTTCTGAGCGTACAGTGAATGATGGTACCCTTCTTCAACTAGCCAACTAGTTGAATCGGAACCTGAGATTGAACAAAAACTTCGAGCAATTCGTAGGAAACAAAAACAAGACAGAGAAAAGAAGAATCAACAAGAAGAAGAAGATGGCCCTTGTACTGAATGAAACAATGGGAGACCTTGATATCCCAACAATTCCGACATCACCTTCAAGCATCGTTCTCCCTGCAGCTGCCAGGAATTATGAATTGAAAAATATTCACTTTAATATGATGCCTTCTTTTCATGGTTTAAGTTCTGAAGATCCTTTAGCTCATATTAGAGATATTTTTAACATGGTTTCTAACATGGCTTTGACAGAGGGAGTCACTGAAGAACATCTCAGAATGAAAGTCTTTCCCTACACATTGAAAGATAAAGCAAAGATGTGGCTAAACTCCTTACGGCCTGGATTATTGACTAGCTGGACAGAGGTACAAAACAAGTTCTTGGAAAGTTCTTTTCGACTCAGAAAACTGATGCACTAAGGGATAAAATCATGCAATTCAGTCAACAGGCCGATGAGTCATTTTCAGAAGCTGGGAACGTTTCAATAATTTTTAATACAGTGTCCTCACCATGGTTTGCCTACTTTAGTTCTCATGCGTATTTTTATAAGGCACTAACCGTTTCGAGTAAGGCTGGATCTATTAAGAACAAGACGCCAACTGAATGTCAAACCTTGTTTGATACGCTAGCAATCGAAACACAGCATCTGATACAAGAGGTAAGCGTGCCGGAATTTATGAAATTGGTAGTTCTAATGCTTTTGCTTCTAAAGAGCAGGTTGACGCTATAACCAGTAAATTGGATGCCTTGCTTGCTATGAATGGGAGAGCACCAACACAAGAGATTTGCTCCATTTGTGCTGTTCCCGGTCATGCCACCATATCTTGTCCTCATGGAGTTGATTTCCCAGAATTTTTGCAAGAACAAGCCAACATGGTGAATACCTATTATAGGCGTCCCGGCAATGATCCATTCTCCAACATACAATCCGGGATGGCAAAGGCACCCAAATTTTTCATGGAGCAATACTCAAATGTACAAAAACCACCACCTGGTTTTCCACCTCAAGAGAAGAAAAAAATAAATTTGG